>PVLC010005115.1:25342-79056 GCA_004027655.1 Graphiurus murinus | reverse complement strand
TGAATTTTTTTTCTAGATTATGTATAATGAATTCATTTTTGGAATGGTCATCTTCTAGGAGTGATATTCTGCTCTCCATATGGTCTAATCTATTGTTTATAGTTTGTATTGATGCCTTCACTTCTATTATTGCATCTTTCACATCTTTCACTTCCCTCAAGGCTTCGCTATGATTCCTGCTCAGGGTGTCATATTCTTTATTTATTTGTTCCTTTATTTCTTTCCAGGTCTCTCTGCATTCTTTCTCGAAGTTTTGTATCACTTCTATTATTAAAGATCTAAATTGTCCTTCTGGTAAGCTCTGGCAATCAGTGTCATCGAGTTCTGTTATTGTGGGGTTGTGTTGACTCATTGTTTCTTTTGTGTTTCTCCTTCTCATGGTTTCCCTGCTCTTAAATTTATAACTTTGCTGCTCTTGCACACTTTCCCTGAATTTGTAGGTTTCTTATTTTTATTTTCTCTCTGTGAATGGTATCTTGTACTGAGTTGCAATTACTCTGGTATTTCTTCTGCCTGCTCTATTGATGTCTTTGGTGGGTTTCAGGTGTTGACTTCTAGGATCTAGCAAAAGCTAAAAAGCAACCAATCCTCTGAAAAAACATACACAAATTGAAGCAATGCAAAGTGAAAACAGAGTAAAAACAGAACAAAACAAAGCAAAAAAAATCCCAGAAAACAAGAAACGTCAGCACAAAGCAAAATAAAAATCCCTGCAAGTTTGTAAGGACAGAACTGGTTTGGCCTCTGAAGATCTTTTGGGCAGATTTCTGCTGCTGTGGGCAGCCTACCAGATGGTGGTTGCTACTGCTGCGCACACGCCAACTCCCCCGTTCTTCCTAGTCTGCTCCTTAGATTCTGGCCAACTGCCCATTTCTTTACTCACTTTTAAGCTGATTTGCTTCTCCTTCCTTCTGTCGAGAAGCTGTTCCTGCGGCAGTTTTGATTCAAGCTCTGGAGTGCAGTTATCTCTGCTCCGGCTCTGCTCTGGCTCTGTGGGGAGAGGTGAGCTGGGGTGGTCCTGCGCGGGCTTAAGCTGGTTCTGACCACGTGTTCTGGTCTGTGTCGAAGGTGTCTCGAAATGCCACCTGGCTAGCATGAGGAGTTCAGGAGTCGCTCACTCCGCCTCTGGCCAGTGGGGTGCAGAGGGTTGTTGTATATTTCTTTCTTAGTAGACCCCACACCGGAGGCCGGCTCAATGGTGGCTTCCGCTTGGCAGTGTGGCGCCACAGCCACGGAGATGGGCTTCTTTGCTCTCCCTGGTCGGCCTTCCGGGTTCTGCTCAGCTGTATTCCAGTTTTTGCAGCGTTTTTCACCCTTTTGTTGCTTTTTTCTTCTTTCAAAAAGCTGGTTCCTGACTGGTTTGAATTGAGCTCACAGTGCCTCTTGAGACATTGCCATCTTCCCGGAAGTCCTCAGATAGTTATATTTTTAATTTTTTCTTTTTTATTGGTGCATTGTAATAATACATCTTGTTGGAAATGGATGAAACTGGAGAACTTTCCAAAATTTCTAACATAATTAAATCATTTTTCCACATAAATGCAGACTCACACCAGACAATGTTTGATTTTTCCACCATCAGCCATGTTTTAGAAAATTCAAGAAGACAATTTAAATGTACTTACCTATGCTTACCATGTTCTTTACTCCTTATTGAAATCCCAAGATTCCATATTTGTTTTATGTTTGAGAACTTTCTTTGACCATTTGTTATAGTAGATATGCTAACAAGAAATTCTTACATTTTCTATCTGTCTGGAAACATCCTGGTTTCCTTTTATTTCTGAAGAAAGTTTCATTGGGTGTAGGAGTCTATACTGACAGTTTATTTCAGCACTTGAAAATATTTGACAATTCCTTGTGTTTCTTATATGTTATCCAAATTGTTTTTCTTTTATAAATAAAGTGTAAGTCTTCTCCTGCTGCTTTTCAGATCTTTTCCTTTTCTTTTTACAGAATTTCAATTATTATATATCTTGGTGCAAATTTCTTTGGTTTATACTATTTAGTGTCTGTCCAACTTCTCAAATATACTAGTTTACATCACTTGCAAGCTAGGCGTGGGGCTGCACACTTGTAATCCCAGTACTTGGGAGGCTGAGACAGGAGGATCACAGGTTCATGGGCACCGTCAGCAACTTAGTGACACCCTGTTTCCAAATAAAAATATAAAATAACTCTGAGGGTGTAGCTCAGAGATAAAATGCCCCAGAGTTCCATTCCTAGTATCACAAAAATCAATCAATCAATCTCCTGCAAAATGTAGAATGTTTTCAGCCTTTATTTTTTCAAGTATGTTTTTAGCTTCTTTCTCTTTTCTTTTGAAGGAACCCCATGACATAAAGATTAGATAAAGGTGATTTATTATAGTTTCACAAGTACACAACTCTGTTAATTTTATTCCAGTCAATTTTCTCTCTGTTGTTCAGAATGGGTAAGTTCTATTGTTATATATTCCTGTATACTTATTTGTCTCCTCTGTTGAGGCCATTTCCTAAACTTTGCATTTTAGTTATTGTATTTTCCAGCCCTAAAATTTCCATTTGTTTTCTAAGAGTCTTTATTTTTCTTTTCTGCGATACTTATTTTTTGTTTGCCTCAGGTGTACTTGTAATTGCCTATAGTAGCATTTTTATCATGACTGCTTTAAAATTTTTGTCAGGTAGTTATAATGTCTATGATATTATATCTCAGTGTTGGTGTCTATCCACTAACTGCTTTTTGTTTTGTTTTTATCCAGTTTAAGATATTTGTTCATTGTATGACAAGGAATTTCTTTTCTTTTTTTTTTTTTTTGTGGTACTGGGGATTGAACTCAGGGGCATTCTACCTCCTACCTATACCCCCAGCCCTATTTTTTATTCTTTATTTTGAAACAGGGTCTCACTAAGTTGCAGAGTAACTCACTAGGTAGCTGAGGCTGGCCACAAACCCAGATCCTCTGGTCTCAGCCTCCCAAATGCTGGGATTACAAGCATGCGCCACCATGCCCAGCTTGGAATTTCTTACTTAATCCTGGACATTTTATATTATGAGACTCTGGCTATTATTTCAACCTTCCATTTTAGGAGTTTTTTTTCCCTGTTTTATCTGACTTTGAGGCAAAACTTTGTTACTGGGAGGTGGAGCTATAATTTCAGGAACCCCACTTATTATTGTCAAACCTAAATGGAAGAGCTCCTCAGTACTGCTGAGTGGGGTTGAGGTCCTCTTCCACACATGGTCTTCACTGACACCACATAGGGTTCACTGAATTACTGAAGGATGATACTGAATATTCTGACTTTGCACTAAGCTTCTTTTGACACCAACCTGTAAGGATGAGGAGTACTTTAGTAATGGCAAGTAGGAGTTAAAAGTTCAGGCTTCTCACACAATCAGTCCTAATACTACAAAAGTTGGGTTTCTTTACTTCTCTGGGGGGTTGGAGGAAGAGAGTCATTGTACCTGTGGGGGTATTATAGTACCATATTGCAACCTCATGGGGTAGAAATCCAAACTTCCCATTTTATTTTTTCTCTCCCTTCCCTTCTCATTACTCTTCATCTCTTTGCCCTTTCTTCTTCCTTCTCTACAGTATTCCATGGCTAAAGTAGGCTGTGTGAGATTCTAGGTCTTGGTGAGCTGTGTTATATTGGTCCTTTGGTTAGAGATAGCAAACTTTTTACTGGGAATGCTTTTTGGTTTATACACATCGAGTATAGACCCTTGAGTGGTTCTTAAATAGCCTCTTATTTTTCTTAGCTGTTTTGTAGGTACTTTTTTATTTTATTGGTCCCATGGTTCTTGTTATATTTATTAAGTATAACATATCTATCTATATCTATCTAAGTATAACATATCTATCTATATCTATATCTATCTATATACATATCTATCTATATCTATATCAAGTTTCCCAGCACCACTTGTTTAAAGGGTTATCTTTTCTCCATCATATATTTTTGACTCCTTTGTCAAAAATCAACTGGCTATGAGTGCAAAGATTTGCTTCTGTATCTTCTTTTTAAAATTTTACTCATCCTTTAAAGAAGAACAAATTTATATCATTTGCAGGAAAATGAAGCAAGCTACAGAATACTATGCTAAGTGAGCTCATCCTATTAGCAAGTCAAGGGTTGCATGTTTTCTCTCAGATGTGGAAGCTAGAAGGAAAATAGGGAACATAAGCAACTTCAAATAAGTGAGGAGAGAGACTAGTAGAATAATGAAACTGGATCAAGGGAGAATAGGAGGATTGAAGAAGTGAATCACTCAAATAAGGTATTGCTAGCAATCTCACTAATATGTATGAAGAAGAAAAAAGGGGGAGGAGGGTGGAATGCAAAAGAAAATACACCAAGTACTGTGTGCATATGTCTTTGTGTAACTTTGAATCTCACTATAATGTATAATTGCAATGCACTAAAAAAAAAAAGTAAAAAAACCCAAAAAAGCAGGATGGCTATTGGTTAAAACAATCCATGATATATTTCAAAATAACTAGATAAAAAGAGTATGAATTTCCCAACATACAAAAATGAGTAATGTTTATAGAAATGCAAATGCTTATTTCCATGATTAAATTATTATACATTGTATAAAAGTAATGAATCACCATAATGTTGCCTCAAAAGATGCAAAAACATCTGGGTATGATGTGTGTAACAATGTAAAAATTCTTTTGCCACTAGACATGTATATTAGAACTGGATAGCAGAGAGATTTAAGTTTCTCAATGTGGAATTTTACAGATACACAAGGGGAAGAATTATCCATATGGTAGTTGATTAGATTTGAAAACATTATAAATGTATATTTACCTCAAATATACATGAATAAAATATAGAAAAATATATGGACAGTTTTTGCTCTGCCAACTGAGAGGGCAGAAGTAATGAGCACATCTGGATCTCAGATTTGGTTTTCAACACCACTCTCCAACAAATGGAATCAGGAATCTTTGGAGAAATAGCTAATTCAAAGACTTTGGAAGAAAAACCTGTCATGAGCTTGGGGATATATCAAAGGGATACCAGAGCCAACTGAAAACTCTTCCAGAGCCAAAGCTGGAATAATCTGAGCAATAAATAAGTAGTACTGGATTACAAACCAACATATAAAATCATATCCATGAGTCCATATTGGCCTAAGTAAATTAATAATCAGAGAATATACAAACCTCCCATGCAAAATTCCAAATTATTGTCTTGATGCTCTGTTCTCAGTTAAGTGGTTCATAACTCCTACAGTTCTTAAACCTGAGCTGTGGCTTCTCAGCAGTGCAGTATGCAATGGAAGAAGAGAGAATGACTTTATAGAGGAGAAAGCCTGAAACCTCTACCTCAGCCAAATGATCAAGATCAACATTCAACAGTGTAAGTCATGTTCTTAGTATGTACCCCCTTTTAAAAATACTGTTATTGGTGCATCCTAATTATTTATCATAGTGAGGTTCAAAGTGATGCAAATATACATGCACATCTCACATGATATATTTTCCTCTCTATCCCATCCTGTTCCCACCTCCTCCTTTCCCACACATGTTAGTGAGATTGGTAGTTATACATTTAGTATGTACATATAGCATGTACTCTTGATAGGATGTGATAATAATAACACCTCACCTCTGTGATATTCATTCTAAAAACACATAGTCACACTGATTACAAGGAAAACATCAGAAAAACCCCAATAGAGAAAAAAATTCTACAAAACACCTACTCATTACTGATTAAACCTTCAAGATAATCAATAACAAGGAAAGTCTGAGAAACGGTGACAGATTCTATGGAGGTATCACAATTAAATGTAATGTGGCATCCTGGGTGAGATCCTGGAACAAAAAAAAAGGACAGTTGATAAAAAACTAAGGAATTACAAATTACAGACTATGGCTGTGGCATATATGGAAATTTTATAATATCTTTATAATTTTTTTTATGTAACTGAAACTGTTTTAAAAGGAAAATGCATTCAGGACAAATGTGTGTATGGTAGTAATGACCAAGCACAGGAAACAAGGATAGAGACAAAAAAATGTGTAACAAAAAAAAAACTAATGGAAAGTAATAATTTTGGCTAGTTTTAAGATGTAGACTAGAATAAATTATCTATTTTTCCTAGGGGAAATTTTCCTAGGGGATAATTTTTCCCCTAGGAAAAATAGATGCAAAGAAAGTGACTTATCTGAAGGTGATGGGAGGGAGGAGAGGGAGAAACACCCTAATGTACATGATGCACATTCACAAACATATCAAAGTCAAACATTAAACCAAACATGAGAAAGGGGAGGGAATGGGGTGACAATTGGGGAAGGGTTAACTGAGACCTGTGTGCATATATGCCTCTACCAGCTTGAATCTCAAAAAGATATATGATTACAATGCACCTATAAAATTTAAATAATAAATGAATAAAAATAGATGCAAATAGGAGACAAAAATTTTGGACACTGTGTTACTCAGTAAACATGTAGCCAATAATATTAGGTTTCAGTAAATAGTTTACAATCACAATAATCAGACTAAGGTCATTGAGCCAAGCTATTAGGGCTGTCTTTCCAGTAAAATAATTGCCTTATTTTGGACCAGAGAAATATTTGTGGGGTAGTTAGTGTACTGAATAAACCCACAAAAAAATAATAATAAGTTTTATACAGTTGTAGCTAAGAAGCACAGAAATAGCTGCTTCATATTAGAGAATCAAACAAAAAGAGAATATGAGCAATTTTTCATAATTATATGGGTCTGATTACTGAAAGCTATATATTGAATTCCCTTTGATGTAGAATCATCATAGAACAATGTATTTGTCATGTAATTGTTAACTGACTTTCATAAATGATACATGAAGATTTTATATTTCCACATATTTCTCAGTAATCTGATAATAAATTTACATTGCTTAATTTTCAAGGCATTTTTACATGCTTAATGATTTATTTTGCCAATGGAAATGAAAGTTTATTTTTCTCCATTATAATAAAGGGTATTTGTTTTCAAAATTTAATAAACAAAATTCTCAAAGTAATGAACACACACACACACACACACACACACACACACACACACACATACAGAAAAAGAAGAGAGATGCATGAGCCCATTGTGTTAACTTTTTAAAATGTATTTCCTGAGGCTTGATTTTTATTTTTAATTGTAACTGTAATCACATGTATATTTAATTTATATTGTACTTTTACCACTTAACAGTTTACTGAAAGCACTTTATTCTATTATTTGAAATTTTAATATTTTATAGCAATTAAGACAGTGATTATTAAAATCAGCTGTCCTATCATTATTTACTAAATTATGAGCCAATTGGATATATAGAGTTTTTCCTAGGGATATATTATTTACTTGTATATATTCCAATTCCAGAATGTGTTGTGTCTCTGTGTGATGTGACCATAATAGTTTTATATCTGAAATCCAGGAAAGAAGTACTTGGGGTTTAAACAGCCAAAAATTCAGGTATAAAATATAAATATTTTTTTTAACTGCAGAGTCACTCTGAAGCCCACCCATCTTCTTTAGCATCCCAAGGTTGAGCATATATTCTAGATAGCTCATAGTAGAGTGGTAAACATGCCATGTTCTGTACATCAGAGGATGGCTGCCTATGTAACTAGGCTTTGACCTCAGCTACATTCTCCAGCAGGGTACCATTTTCACCAGGAGGATAGTTACCTGCACAACTTCTATCTCACACTCATTGAGCTTCCAAAGGTGGGTCCATGACAAACTCCAAGTCAGGATTGCCAGTTCATTTTCTAGCAAGCCATCAGAATGTCTTCTCCAAGGTGTAGTTACTACTATAAAAATGTCAGTAGTATTAAGAATTCTTCTATCATTGGAAGACAACAGATTTTGCCTGTTCTATATTCTCATTTTTTGGTGAAGTCAATAGGATGGGGATTTTTTTTTTAACATACTTCTCTGATCACTGTGCTAGTTGAGTGCATAATTACAACTCCTGATGTGACAGTGAACATTATATTGGCACATTGGGTCTGGACATGATAGCCATTTCTCAGGCTACCAAATGTATATCCAATATCCAATATATTGAATTTAAAAAGCCTGAATGTTGCTACATAACTCAGGCAGTGAAACTCAACAACCAAAATGACTAAATATTTCCTAAATTCATACGTGATATGCAACTCCTCAAATGTGGTTTCACATATTGTCATCAAACAATACATGTTTAAATAAAGCTTAGGGCTTTCCTTGGGCAGCCACCATGATGATCCTTCTAGAAGTATCTCTGTTTTTCATCTAAGCCCAAATACATTGTTTTTTCAATAATCTCAATTAGGATGAAATGGGAATACTTAAAATGATAAATGTTATATCATGAAATTTCTTCAAACATTTTCAGGATAGAGCCTTAACATGAACTATGATATTAAATGAAAACAATTTTGTAACTCATAAATTGATACTCAAGAATCACATTCATTAATTTATAGAATACTGAGAATCTACTCTGTGCGAAGCACTGCTCTAAGTGCTGGGAACAGAGCAAATAAAAATTTCCGTGTTCATGAAGCTTATCTTTGTCACAGTCCAGAATGGATGATCCATTGCCTTCTGTGGTAAAGTTAGTAATGCCAGGAACACCACCACTGCTGGAAAAGGAACCTTGAACAGACCATGGAAACTCCTTACATTCTTTCTACTCTGGGTTCACACAGAGGAGCATGTACTAACATACCAGAAGAGGGAATCAAGATCCTCTAAAATGAGAAAGGGACCTATGAGATAGAGTACTGATCCAAAGACCAGTGAGCCAGCTCTGAATTTTGTGAAAGTTGGTAGTGGTAGAACTTGCTGGCTCCAGGAAGGAAGGGAGGAAAAGAAGGATGGAGGAAAGGGAGGGAAAAGAAAGAGGGAGGAAGGGACAAGACTAATTTGGGTATGCTTTATAAAAAATACTACCATGTAAAAGGGGAGAAAAGCAAAGCAAGATTTATACTAAGATAGGATAAATACAGAACCAGAGCTGAGTAATACCAAAAGGGCAGCAAATGTCAGAATTGCTAGGGGTTGTGACTGGTTTAGAACTATGAAGTTGCTTAGGGTTTTTGAATTTGTCAAATTTTTTCTTTTTAGTGAGGACACTAAAAGGAATACTGTGAGTGAGAAAGGTTTGTGGCAAGCTGAAGGTCTATGGTATGAGACCTTTCAATCCAATCAGAGCAGTCACTAGAGTCAGAGGGTTGGTCCTATGCTTCACACTGCCCTTCAAGAATTAGAGACCAGAGCCACAGCCTTGGGATTATTATGTATTTGGCCTGGATGAGAATAGGAAAGTCATTTAAGAGATTGTCAAACACTATAAGGGGGATACAACTACCAAGAAAGACAAATAAGAAAAGAATGAGGGTATGTGGTACAGTGTACTAACTTGCATCCTTTGAACGTGGCTTCTTATCATATCCTTAAAGACATAGACAGTTTCCCACAGTTGTGTTAAAGAAGACAAAAGGATAGGGTGTAAATGGGACCTTAGATGAATGTAAGGAAATATAGACCTTAATATATTCTCTTGCCATTAAATATTAGAGTTTTGTGGGAGATAAAGCAAAAATGAATTGTAAACCTGATGAAATGAAGGGTGGCTTGCTATTTGGTGGCAAGGGTGCCTGGGGATTCTATGCCCACTATACACATGCAAGATGCTCAATGAATTTTTGTGGATTGGCAATCAATGCACCTGGCTCGGCTTTCCCTACTATGATGCCCATTGTAGCACATCCAGATATTTTTCTTTCATATCTAAGGATGTTTGCCCTCTTAGAAAGGAGTGCAACACCAATCAATTTCTCTTAAAAATGTGAAGAGGAACAAATAAATACTTTCTTCTGGTATCAAGAACCAGTTCTGATGGTATAAATATGTATCCTGAACATCTGAAAAAGTGTTTTAGAAAGGTTGATGCCTTCGAAACATTGAACAAAAATGTTTCTGATTTTCCCTGTAAAAGGACTACTTTTTAAAAACAGTGACCTCAAATTTAAAATATAGAAATGATTGCCCAGCTCATCAGAATCACATAGCTCTAAATATTTGCTTTACACAAAGAGTGATATACTCACTAGATATTATCTGAATCAAGGGTTTTCCCCCCTGCATTTTTATAGTCTGACCATAACATAAATTACACACACACACACACACACACACACACACACACACGCACACACACACACAGACACTATTTCTAATGACATTAGTCAAAACTTCTTGTAAGCAACTGGGAAATGAACTTGGCCTAAATTTCCAAGAAACCCAACCTAAGGTTTTAAATTATACTCATTCCCAGTGCTTTGGAACTGATTCAATTTCCAACAAAATTATCATTGTCTCTGATTCCTAACTTGAAGGAAGAATTAAATTACAGAAGAGAAACATTTTGCTGAAAAGGTAATGTGACTCTGGGAATATTTCAGAGGGATCCCAAAGAAATAGAGTCCAAAGGTGCTACTCTGTGATGCTGTCATGTTACCTGGAAATAGATGTTCCACCTTGCCACAGCAGTGAAGTTGGAGAGGAGGAAATATTAACACCCCTTTTTTTCCTTCTGTCTTTCTGGAAACCAAAGTTCAATTTTCTATTTGGCCAAAGGAGCAGAAGAGGACAGAGGAAGTCACAGTGTATTTCCATCTTTTGTCCAATTTCTAATGCCATGTCAGAATAACTGAACCTTGGATGGCCTAGCAATATCCCTACAGAGGTCTGCTTTGGTAGAGAGAAGAAAGAAGCTTGTGTTAGAAGAACCTTCTGCAACTATGTCACAGCTGTCCATTCCTTCTGACCCATCAGTACTGCAGCAGCAATAGCAAGATAGAGAACACCCCCCTTCCCATCAAAAAGACAAGACTTTTATGCAGAGCAGGCACCAGACAGTGCCTCCTTGGCCAATGGTCAGGCTGACTATAGGACTTTGTAACAGGACAAACAATAAATGAATAGCCAGCCTTTGACTCAGTCAGTTGTCTAAGTCCACATACACAGCAACCTCTCTATGGCTATAAATGTCACAATTAGCAGTACAGGTATATGAAGATATCCTTTAAGAATAACATAACTAATATCAGAATGCTCATCTATACTAGGTTTTGGATTGCATTATACTGTGAAATCATTTAATTGTGAAAATCTATCTACTTTTTGAAAATCACAGGGTATTCTGAATCACAGGGTACAAAAGAGAATTATCTGTGGTGTAGCCAACAATTTTTAAGAGCAGATAAGAAGAGAATTCAGGTGTCCTACTGGCTATTCCAGGCTTGATGGTTCACATTTGGTAGACATAGTACTTGCATTGGATTGTGTATAAATTGATGTGAAGTCCAGAAAGGCCTTGAACAGACTGTCCTCAGGCCATCCATGCCCTCAAGTAAGACTTCAACTGAATGCCTTTTGGTAATCAGAGATGTAAGTGAAGGGAGTAAATCCTTGAAGATTCCTGAGAAACCTGTGTGCATATACCTATGCTTCCTACCATATTCCAAACTTTCTAGGACATCCAGAGGCTCCATTTCTCATGGAGGTAGCTCTGGTAGTCTTATTTAAGGTAACACCTAAGGAAACAGTATTTTTGGAGAATTTCTAGGGGGCTTTCTGTCTGAATGAACTTTTTTGGGATGTTCTGGCTTTTTTTTTCTGGTACTGTTGAACTTAGGGGAATTCTATTCCAAGCTGTACCTCCAGCCCTTTTATATGTTTTGTTTTGAAACGGGGTCTTGCTACACTGCTGTGGTTGTCTTTGGACCTACAATCCTCCTGTCTCCACCTCCCAAGTTGTAGGATTACAGGCATGCCAACATCATGCCCAGTAACTTTCTGGAATTCTGAATTTTAATTTTAAATAGCACAAGGCAAAGAGAAAAGCAGAGATATAATATATTTTTAAAGGGACCAGAAATATAAGAAATAATATGAGGAAGGAGAAGGTATACAGAATTTTGAAATGAAATACTTAAATCTTAGGTTAGTAGGGATATTTAGAATGCAAATACTTATTTAGAATAAAAATATTTAGAAAAATTTGGAATAAAATTTAGAATAAAAGATACATAGGATATAATTCAAGTGTGACCTTGGGTAGGGAGTATATAAAGCTAAATAAATAAACATAGATGAATGAGATGGTAACCACTTTGTGGTTGCATGTGCAGGTTCTAAAGTCAGACAGACTTGAATTTGAATCCTAGCTCTATTATTAAATTTTTACTTTTAGGAATGTTACAAAGCTTTACCTTACTTTCTTTATTTTAATATAACAATCCAACCTCAAAGAATCTCATGAGACTTTTAAGTGAGATAATGTATGCACATGACCTGGCATAAAGACTGGTATGGAATATGTGCTCAATAAAATGTGGTGGGAAAACATCTTGAAATAAAGTTATCTAGACAATGAAGAAACATGAATAGAAGAAGCAATTTATTAGACAGAGAGTAGTAGAAAGCTTAGGTATAAGGAATGGCATGGAAAAAAAATGCCAAAAAAGTATAATAGCCATATATTCATATGGGGTTGCTATAAAAAATCTAAGAAAGATCATCACTGCATAATCGTTCAAATTATATCTACAAAGGAGAAAATTCCTTTGTTGAAAGCTAAGAATACAAAGGTAACATATTTCTTTGAGTTGTTATTGAGCTATAGTCAGCTACAAGTTACTTAAAGTTTCATTAAGTTGATTGTGTTTTTTTCACTTCTACATTTCTTGATGCACAGAGTTTGTTCATTTGACTATTTGTTAACATTCTACCAAAAGTAATTAAATAGAGGAGATTAAAAGTCAAGAAATTTTGACTTGTCTGATGAGTATGATGGCTATCAAGGGAAATAATAAAGAATCATAGCAACTTCTCCACCAGATAATTCAGTCTGCCAGATGTGGTGGTGCATGCTTGTAATACCAGTACTTGGGAGGCTGAGATAGGAGGATCACAGGTTCAAGGATAGTCTCAGCAAACAGTGAGACTCTCATCAACCTAGTGAGACCCTGTTTCCAAATAAGAAATAAAAAATCAGGCTGGGGTGTAGCTTGAAGGCAGAACACTTCTGGTTCAATTCCTGGTAACACACACACACACACACACACACACACACACACACACAATTCACTCACATCAGGACATTTAGATACTAGATAGTGCTTTCTTTAGATACAGTATCTGCAACTTGGTTCTGTCTCAAGTATCTTGAAATAAAGTTTTTGAGAATTATAAAGTATAACTTTGTGCTAAGGTCTAGAGATGCAAACAGAAGTCAGGAAGTGGTAAATAAATGTGGTTGCAGGGAGACAAAGATGTATTAAAAGCAAATAAAATGATTCTAGACATACAATAGACAAAAGAAGAGCTGTGTAGACTGAGTAGTACAAAAGAGTCTTCACTGAGGAGCTGACTTAAACGACAAAAAGACAGCTACCCTATGAATGAAGTGGTGTCTTGGGTTGAAAGTACAAAGCTCCTAGGCAGGAACACACTTTGAATCCTTGAAAGACAAAAGAAGTATGCCCAAGGCATTTAGAGATGCATTATCTAAAGATAAAAATCTTTATAAGAAAAAAAACTTTATTAATACTTATTAAGCAGTTTCTATTGATTATTAATTTACAACAATATTCTTCCCCCTCATCCTTTGTGTATTATCAAATACTCTTTTATATGGCAACACATATTTTCTTTAAAAATTAATTACACTTCAAATAATTTATAGAGTTTTAAAAAATGCCTTATGCAGTTAGCTAAATATTTTTCTGAATTTTCAATTCATTTTATGGATCCAAATTTCTAACTGACATAATTTTTATTCAGCCTGACAAACTTCAGCACTTCTTAGCAACCTAAGACTAGATGGGAACATCCTCAAGAAAGAGTATAAAAAAAAATCCCATAAATAATATCATACTTAGTGGCAAGATAATGAATGCTTTATTTAAAAGGTTAAATGTATGGCATGAATGTTTATTCTTACCACTTTTATTCAGCAGCACACTAGGAATTATAACAAGCACAAATAGGAAAAACACAGAAATGAAAACATCCCTATTAAGAAGGAAAAAATATAAGAATATGAGGAAAGATATAAGAAGATGGCATCTGAGTGAAACACCTCTCCTCAGGCATGGTGAGCTTGAATCAAATCTGCCATAAAAGCAGCTTCTTGATGGAAGAAAAAAAGCAACAAAAAAGTGAACAAAGCAATGAAAATTGAACGACAGCTAAAGAGACCCCAGAAAGTCGAGCAGGGAGAGCCAAGGAGCCTATCTGCGCAGCAGCAGCGCCACACCGTGGAGCAGCGGCAGCCATTAAGCTGGCCACCTGACATGGGACTCTATTAACACTGAGATAGCTAATGACATCCTGGGTACCCAGCAGCCAGACGTGGAGTAAGTGACTCCAGAACTCCACATCCTAACCAGGTGCCATATCCCCGTACTGTCCACAGTGACCAGAACACATGGTACAACCAGAGTAAGCATGCAGTGTGGCCACCCCAGCTCACCTCTCCCTCGAGAGCTGGAGCAGCGATCAACAGCACTGCAGAGCTTGAATCAAAACTGCTGCAAAAGCAGCTTCTTACCTTATTTTTTTATTTAATATAAGGCTAAGATGTGACATAAAGATATGTTCTGACTTAAGTATAGATAAGTAGATGAAAGAACCTAATGGAAAGAAGTAATAAATATAAATATATAGGAGCAAATACTTTTTGATAAAATTGCCATCATAATTCAACATGAAAAGAAGTCTTTTCATCAATTTTATTGTTCCAACTAGATATTTGACAGGAAAAAAAAAAAAAAAACTCGGCCTTTATTTCATACTACATAGAAAACTCAAGATTGATTATAGACTTAAATGTGAAGCTAAAAATATAAAGCTCCTTGAATCCTGGAAAATATATTTGCTATGTCAAAGTGCACAGATTACTTAGAACACAAACATCACTACCAATGTATAAAGAACTTGATAAACCAGGCTTCACCAGAATTAGAAATATTTTTATAAAGAAAATTAAAATCAAGGCACAGACAGGGAGAAAAAATTTTAAAATACACATATACCAAAACAAACTTTTATAATATAAAAATTATATTGAAAACGTTTACAAATCAATAACAACAGGTAAGAAATTAATTAAAAATTAATTAAAAATGGGGACATAGGCTGCCTCTCATGCTCTCCAGGTGGCCCACATTCTCCCTGGAACATGTATCCCTGCTTTTTCTTAATAAACCTCTGTCTTTGTCTCTGAAAAATAAATAAAAAATAAATCAAAATGGGGAAATATTTGAATAGATTCTTTTTTTTTTTTGCAGTACTGGGGATTGAACTCGGGGGCGTTCTACTTCCGAGCTATACCCCCAGCCCTATTTTTTATTTTTTATTTTGAAACCGGGCCTCACTAAGTTGTGGAGTACCTCACTAGATAGCTGAGGCTGGCCGCGAACCTGGATCCTTCAGTCTCAGCCTCCCAAATGCTGGGATTACAAGTGTGCGCCACCACGCCCGGCTGAGCCAATTCTTTATAATAAATTTCTCTCTACATGTAACAACAACAACAAAAAAAGGAAATCCTTAGAGCTCAGATTTATAAACATACCTCAAAGAATGGGGCTATATTTATGTGCTCAGGAATAAAAGAAGAGAAAAAAAAAAATCTCCCTTTCCCAATAGGCTTTCCTCTTTCAACTGTATATGTTCTATGGAAATGGGTGCTATCATATAGAATTGGCAAAAATATAAAATAGCATACCATTAGAGAAATTATTTTTACTTTATTTTTACAGTTAAAAATTTATCTATCTTATTAAGCCAGAAATTTCACTTCTAGTAATTCATTCTCCCAAATAAAAAACATATGCCTACCCTAAAACTTGTACTAAAATGCTTACTGCATTTTTATTCTTCATAGGAAAAAAGTTAGAAAGAATCCGAATTTCTATCACCAGGAGAATGGTTTAATAAATTGTAGTATTTTAGTACCTATGGGTGTAGAAATTGAAATAGCAGTTTCTTTGGTCTGGAAAGGTAGAGAAGATAGACTGGAAAGGACCATAAGTGAACTTTCTAGTGTAACAGCAGTGCTGTGTACCTTGCCTAGTGTCTCAGTCAGCACTCTCACTGCTGTGACTCAATAAACCTGACCACATAACTTAGAGGAAAGATTTATTTGCTCACAGTTTTGGAGATTTCAGGGGTTCAGTTCAATGTGAGGCCAGGTCTGTGGAGCTCACGGCCTGGCAGCAGGAAGCAGAAAAGGGGGAGAGAGTACAAGGGCTCTGTGTTCACATCACTGAAGTCAGAAGCAAGAAAGAGCAAGCAAGGAGATTCAAAGACAAAAGAATAGTCCCTAAGGCCGCACCCCCAGGAATGCACCTTCTCTAGCCACACCCCACCTGCCTAGGTTACCACCCAGCCAATCCATTACAATAGGTTTATCCACTGATGAGATTATAACCTTTGTGACTTAATTAAGTAAACTCTAAATCTTAATACATGAGTTTTTCAGAAGACATACTGGTACCTTTAAAAATCTCTATGTAAGTTTATCTTGATAGTTTTTTTTAAAGAAAGAAGATAAAATAAAAATATTTTAGTGAAACAAATCCCAGGAAAAGTATTCCTAGTAAATAAGCATTAATGGAAATACCAAAGGTTATTTTTCAGGCAGAAATAACAAGTGTTGATGGGGAAGTAATTGGAATTTTCATAAGATGCAGGGGGTATTATAAATTGGTATAATGTATAAAAACTATTTACAAAACCTATGACCTAGCAATTCCACAGCTCTTCACCTAGGCCTATTTGTAACTGGGATTTTGCAATGAAAGATTTTTCAGGTGTACCTGCGGTTTTTAGAGAAGGGGAAATTTAAAATCAAGTATGAAATATAATAGATAAAATATCTAGATGGTAAGCCTGATAATAACATGGGATGGAAACTGAGATGAATAGGTTGGAAGTCAAAGTGGGTGGATATAGAGTAATATGAAGATAAAACTACAGACTCAAACCAGTAGTACTTCGCCTTGCATTCTATACCCATTTTACCTGGCAGTTCTTCTAGTAGTCACATAATCCTTGCCCTATTTTCCAATAGTCAAACATCTGCATATTAAAAAATATATATATATATATATAATATATATAATATATATATATATATATATAAATTCCTCTGATAATCTCATTATTTTAATTACAACTAAATCTATTCCAGTTTTTAAAAAATTATGCCAGGCATGGTAGTACACACCTGTAATCTCAGTATTTGGTAGGTAGAGTCAGGAAGATCATAGGTCTCAGGCCAGTCTCAATAACTCATCTAGACTCTGTTTTAAAATAAAAAATAAAATGAGGCTGGGATTGTAGCTCAGAGATAGAATGAATCTGGGTTCAATTACCCCATTCCCCAAACACTCTAGAAGTGTACCTTTCTACATGTAATTTTTCTGCCCAAATATTTGTCTTATATTTTATTTATTTTTTTTAATTTTATTTTTTAAGTAATACTGGGCTATAGAATTCTTTAATGTTTCTATGGAGACAAAGCCAATTAAAATGAAACATTGTTACCCAAATGCCTAATATTTAATCATGACCCAATGGGTTATGTAATTCATCATCTATCCTAGTGTTAAAATGTAAGCTTTGTTTATTTTATTTTTATTTTTTTTATTTTTCAGCACGGATTTTATATGTTTCTTGAGTACAACAGGGTTACATAGACATTTATGACATATCAATCATTATAAGAAAACAAATAGCACCACTTCTTCGTTTTACACGTATAGCCCACATTCTTAACATAGCCTGGTAAAGCAAACTTTCTAGAGTCATAAAACCATACTCCTTTAGGGTCATATATTTACTTTCTAAGAAGTGGAAGTCTTTCATCTACACATCCTAGGTGTAATCTCCAGACTTTGAGATGCCAGTGTAGCCATAGAAGAAGAGTCAATATAATTACTCATATATGCAGATAGCAACTGCCAGGGGGGAGAGGGCCCAGCTTGGCACCCACAACTCCCCCGTTTTTATTTTAAAATGCACAAAGGACTGTGCCTGTCTTAGGTTGTTTCCTACCAGGTGCTTAATCTTACCCATCATGGAGTCTCAATGAGTTATTCAACGAGCCCTGTCTTAGGTTGATATTGCCCTGAGAAAATCGAACCCATCATTGACTACCAGGCCCTGTGCAAGGCAGTGCTTGCAGTTTTATTCCATGTAACTCTGCTCATATACTAACATAGGCATTGATCACAAGGTGTACAATGAGTGGTAGAATGCATAAGCCTAGAATGACTATTGCTGCTAATCTGATAACTCCTCCCAGGAAGGAGGTAAACGAGGGCCAGGTAGTGAACAAGGCTTGAAGCCGACCTACAAATGTCTTAGCTGTTTCTGCCAGATTAATAGAAGTGGGCTCCACATTACGTAGATCCAAAATCTCCAGGTGTAACTTTAACAAATCTTTTTTTTTTCATCTTTCCGTTATTTGGTGCATTGTAATTACACATCTTTGTTAGGTACAAGCTAGTATAGGTAAAGACTTCCATGCCCACATTTCTCATTTAACCCTTCCCCAATTCCCACCCCTCACTTCTCCCTCCATTTCAAGGTCAGTTTAGTGATGACTTTGATGTGTTCATGAAAGTACATCATGTTCATTAGGGTGTCCCTCCTTCCCCCATCACCTTCCATTAAGTCAAATTCTTTGTTCACCTAAGGATTCTCCTTCATCTGGAGTCCCTCTTATGTCCCATTTTCTCCATAGCTTTCACATATTAGGGAGATGTTTTCCAGTTCCATGCAAATAACATGATTTTGTTCTTCTTTATGGCTGAGTAAAATTCCATTGTGTACATATCCCATAGTTTTGTAATCCATTAATCTGTTGATGGACATCTTGGCTGGTTCCATAGTTTGGCAATTGTAAACTGTGCAGCTATAAACATAGATACACATGTGTTGGTCTGATAGTTTGGTTTCCATTCTTTTGGGTAGATACCCAGAAGAGGTATTGCTGGATCATATGGTAGGATCATTCCCATTTGTCTGAGGATCCTCCATACTGTTTTCCAAAGTGTTTGCACTAATTTGCAATCCCACCAACAATGTATTAGGGTTCCCACTTCTCCACACCCTCACCAGCATTTGTTATTGTTTGTGTTCTTGATAGTTGCCATTCTGATTGGAGTTAGGTGAAATCTCAAGGGAGTTTTGATTTGCATCTCTCTGACTGCTAATGATGTTGAACATTTCCTCATACATTTATTGGCCATCTGTATTTCTTCTTTTGTGAAGTGTCTATTTAGATCCTTTTCCTATTTTTTTGATTGAGTTATTTGTTTTCTTAGCTGTTTTTTGAGTTCTCTGTATATCCTAGATATTAGTCCTCTGTCAGAAGAGTAGCTGACAAAAATTTTCTCCCACTCTGTGTACTCTCTGTTGATGTTCTTGATAATTTCCTTTGCTGCACAGAAGCTCCTTAGTTAATGCAATCCCATGTATTGATCTTTGAGTTGCTTGTGCTTTTGAGGTCTTTTTGAGAAAGTTTTTCCTGTGCCTATGTGTTGAAGTGTTGGGCCTATGCCCTCTTCAAGTAGCTGCAAGGTCTCTGGCCTGACTTCCAGGTCTTTGATCCACCTGGAATTGACTCTTGTGCAGGGTGAGAAGGTGGGGTTTATTTCCATTTTCCTGCATATGGTTAACCAGTTTTGCCAACACCATTTGTGGAAGAGGCTCTCTTTTTTCTAGTGTATGTTTTTGGCTCCTTTGTCAAAAATCAGTTGACTGTAAGCATGTGGGTCTGTTTCTGAATCTTCTATTCTGCTCCATTGGTCTGTGTGTGTGTTTTTCTGCCAATACCATGCTGTTTTTATTACTGTGGCTTTGTAGTAAAGTTTGAAGTCAGGTATTGTGATACCTCCTGCATGGTTCTTATTACTAAGAACTACTTTGGCTATCATGGGCTTTTTGTTGTTCCAAATGAATTTAAGGACTGATTTTTCTATGTCTGTGAGGAGTGACCTTGGTAATTTCATGGGTATTGCATTGAATTTGTTGATCACTTTTGGGAGGATGGCCATTTTGATGATATTTATTCTGCCTATCCAAGAGCATAAAAGATTTTTCCATCTTCTAAGGTCTTCGTCGATTTCTCTTTTCAGCTTTTTGTAGTTTTCCTTATAGAGGTCTTTTACCTCTTTGGTTAGGTTTATCCCTAAGTATTTTATTTTTCGGGGTGCTATTGTGAGTGGAATTGTTTTCTGGATTTCTTTTTCAGTGGTTTTATGGCTGGCATATTTTTCTTGTATTTTAAAAGGATTTAATTGCATTTCCTATGTTCTTAAAGCTTTTCTGATCTAAGAACCTGCACTGAAGACTATGGTGGGAGGGAATTTTAAACAGAGACAGCAGCAAAGGCACAGAGATGAAAAAAACCATAATGTTTAGGGAACTAAAGTAGCTCATTTTGTTGGACTTTCAGCAGCAAAGGGAGACTAGGGAAGAGGTGAAGCTCCAAAGGCAGGCCAGCTCTAGAGCATGGTGGGTTCTGCAGATGTGCTTGGATTTTCAACTTTATTTTCAAAGAACTGCCATGAGCTTGACCACTTCCCCCAGAGGTATAGAGACTGAAGAATCCAATCACTTAATTTTATCTATAGAAGATCTGCTGAAAGACAAATGCACTCCAGAAGTTTATGGGTTGCCTTTCTATAAATATACTCACATGAGGAATGTAAAACTACATTTTGGGAAACATGGGATTCTTCTGCTTTTCAATCTGTGCTTGACAGAGTAATGAGGAAGGATTCAGTTTCCTCTCATTGTACTGACCTACTTAGACCAAGATATCACCATGTTTCATTATCCACTCCCTTTAATGGTTTGTATGTTTTAATAACTCTGTCTAGAAATGCTTTAATAAAAGGATGGTTTAAATTGATCTGAAAAGTGAAAAGAAAGAACTTCATTTAATTCCTCTCCTGACCCCTTCATTCACTCCTTTACTATGTTCATGTATTTGGAGATCTCTATTATGCTGACCTTTCCCTGTTCTTCCTTTTCACATTTATGGGTTTTTATTTGTTGTTTGTTAGCTGCCTAGATGGGATCTATGGATCATTATTCTCTCTTCATGTATAATTCTCTTTCTCTCTCCCTCTCATCAAGTGTTTGTGTGTGTGTGTGTGTGTGTGTGTGTGTATGAATGATGATGGAGTTTGAGCCCAGCTACACACCCAGCCATCTATTGGTGTATCCTTTAGTGTTACATGCTCGTATTTCTACCCAGAAAAATACAAACAGACATTTCCAAGTCCAAGGGAAGAGAAAAAGGACATAGGAAATATGGAATAATAATTAAATGATGGATAGATTTGAAGGAAGGAGTCTACCATGAACTGTCACCTGTACTCTAGGCAAGAAACAAGAAGGTTTTTAACTATGATGCACAGGGATCAAATTGTAGGAACATTGAGAAGGTGGAATCAAAAGATTCTTTTCTGGCTTTTGTAGCTAGATAGTGGCTAAGTATTCATAAGATAGGTAACAGAAAAGGATTGGATGAAATCCACTTTACCTAAAAATTCAAAGTTCTAAATAGAGCTTTTCAGGAGCCCAGGAATGAATTCTGGGGTGTGTAGTTGCCTTGGGAATCATCAACATGTAAACAGTAATTGGAGTCATGGGACTTAATTAACCTACAAGAAAATGTATTGAGAAAGAAGAGACTCATGGTCCAGAGAAGGAGCTAGAAATGAAAATGTGTCAAAAAATCAAGATAAAGAAGGGAATCAAAAAATGTAGTAATGAGCAGAATCAAATGCCATGGAGAATTAAAAAAATAAGCATGGAAATTATCTTTAGCTTTAGAGATAAAGAGCTAATTATTGATTTGGTAAGAATATTTAATTGTCCAGAGGGCTGGAAGTCAAATTTGCAATAGATTAGAAGTAAATATAATGTGGTAAATTGGAAAAAGTTTAGAGACTGCTGTTCAATAAGGTTGACTTTAAAAAAAATAGAGTAACAGGGTGGTGCATGGATAAGACAGTATTTTAAGGATGGCAACAATGTGAACATGATTACATGCTATGGCATATCACCATGTTGGCTGGCGGGCCTGCATTGGTGCAGGATAGAATATTTTCTCAGTGGCATCCATTTCTTTTGTGACTTATTTAAAAGAAGTGAAGTAAAAAGTCATGGTCAGAGCCAGGCATGGTGGCACACGCTTGTAATCCCAGCATTCGGGAGGCTGAGACCAGAGGATCCGGGTTCTCAGCCAGCCTCAGCTACCTAGTGAGACATTGAGGCATTCCACAACTTAGTGAGACTCGATTTCAAAATAAAGAATAAAAAATAGGGCTGGGGGTATAGCTCAGAGGTAGAATGCCCCTGAGTTCAATCCCCAGCACTGCAAAAACAAAAACAAAAACAAAAAAAGAAAACTATGGGATATGTACACAATGGAATTTTACTCAGCCATAAAGAAGAACAAAATCATGTTCTTTGCAGGGAAATGGATGCAACTGGAAAACATTATGTTAAGTGAGATTAGTCAGTCACAAAGAGTTAAGAAGCATATGTTCTCCCTAATATGTGGATGCTAGGGAGAAGATGGGGCATAGGTGGGTCTCCAGATGAAAAGGAGAGATCCTTGATAAGCAAAGAAGTTGATTTAATTGTAGTGGATGCATGGGGCAGAGGGACACCCTAAGGCACATGATGTACTTACACAATCATATCAAGGTCACTCACTGAAGTGAACCTGAGGGGGAGGGAGGGGGAGGGAATGGGGTGGGAACTGGGGAAGGGGTCAAATGAGAAGTGTGTGCAAATATGTTGTTAACAACTTGTACTTAACAAAGATGTATGCTATATTGCACGAATTACTACAATAAAAAATTTTTTAAAAAAGTCATGGTCAACAGCAAAAAGACTAGAGAAGAGAAGGAAAATAAAAATAAGTACCAGAATGACCCAAGATGGCAATGGAATAAGAACTCCTAGATGAGTCTGTCTCTAACTCATCTTGGGGGCTCCAAACTCCACATACCATATGACATTCATGGGAGGTGGGAACTAAAAACAAAGAAACTCAATAATACCTATAAGTTATTTTAACACCCAGGTTGAAAAAAAAAAGTCAAGTATCCAGAGATGTGAGAACAATAGCCATGGACTGGGTTGGCAGACTGGCAGAAAACTTTGGAAGAACCAAAAAATTGGGAAGGGCCCCAGTGGCATGTAGAGCCTGTGCAGGCAGAGAGAGACACCAGGCCAGGGTCTCAGTCACTGCAGGAGACTAAGAATTGGGGCTACAAACTGATATCATTGTTACAGGTTCCCAAACAAGTGAGAGTGCTTGGAATGTGCTCAAGAATCTACTGTAATAGGTAATAGGTGGACCTTAGGTGGCTGAAAGTATACATGAAAACCCAGGAGGGCAGCAGAGGCCAAGTGTAATGGTTTTCTTCATTTTTTTTCTCTTTTAGCATGTATATGATAGAGAAAAAATATTTTTTCCTCTTTCCCATTTTGTAATGTATGTTTCTTTGGGTTTTTTTTTGCAGATGCTCTGTACTTGTATATTTGTAGGATTTTTCCCTCACCATTTCTGCAAACTTTTTACTTCTTTCCTATCTCTTTCTCTTCTTCTTCTTCTTCTTCTTCTTCTTCTTCTTCTTCTTCTCTCTCTCTCTCTCCCTCCCTCCATCCCTCCCTCTCTCTCTCATGGTACAGGGACTTGAGCCTAGAACTTGAGCTGGGTAAGTGCCCTGGGCCACACCTTAAACCCCTAGCCTAGTAGAGGCTCCTCCCAGAAACCAGCAAGTGACAGACCTTCCCAGCATCTCCTTCCTTATCTGCCTCCTTAGCAAAGTCAGAGACAGAGAAGGGAGGGGAGAAAGCCTGAACAAGAGCTTTTGAACAACTTTCAGATCTCTTCTAAGCAAGACTCATGAAAAAAAGGCAAGGAAACATCTAAAGCCACAAGGGAAAGCATCTCCAAATTAAGCAATCCTTAAAATTCATTATTATTATTATTATTATTATTATTATTATTATTATTATTATTATTATTATTACTACTTGTGGTACTGGCAATTGAACTCAGGGGATTCTACCTGTAAGCTACACTTCCAGCCCTATTTTTTATTCTTTATTTTGAAACAGGGTCTCACTAAGTTGCAGAGTGCCTCACTAAGTAGCTGAGGCTGGCTGTGAACCTGGATCCCCCTGTCTCAGTCTCCCAAGTACTGAGATTACAAGCATGCACCACCATGCCTGGCTCTCCTTTTTATTTTTTATTTCTTACTTTTTTCTCTTTGTCTCCTTTTGTATGTGTATATACAAGAGATTTCTGTGTTCTATTTTGTCTGTCAGATTCCAAGTGAACCTGTCTACCAGTGCTGTGTATTTACATCACTATATCTAAATATTCAACATTGGCTACTAGAATTCTTTATTTTCACTAGCTTTAATCTTTATTATTATTAATCTCTATACTCAAACTTATTCTACTTGATTTCATTCTCTACTTTATACTATTCTTGCATTTCTTACTCTAGCTCCTTCTTCCTCACTCACCCTTCAACATTGAATATAACATAATTTGCCCTTGTATATACCAGTGGACTCCTCTAAACCCCTACTGCTGACCAGGTATAGAGACTAGCAGAAAGGACTGCCAGACACCAAGGACAAACTAATCACAGCTGACAGATGAAACCACCCAACATTCCACACATTGAAGTTTAAAAATGCACAAGGTACAAACTGTTCTGCTCACACCTCTGAGGGAACTTCCTAATTACTGATGTGACAGGTCTTAACACCTGAAGCAGGCAGATGGAGCCCTAGAGTAACTGCAACTCAGTATTGATGATCTGCAAGCAGAACAACAGTGGGGTTATATGGGACACAGACTTCAAAATTGATATTAAAAGGTGATAAACACACAACAGAAAGCCTAAACTCCCCAATCAAAAGATATAAGGTGGAAAAATGGATTAAAATCATAATCTATGTATATATTTTCTGCAAAAAGTGCACTTTACAAATAGACCTACTAGATACATACAGAATATTCCACCCAATTATGCTTTTCAGCTGCTCACAGAACCTTCTCCAAAATAGGCCATATCCTGGGCCATAAAGCAATAACTAGCAAATTTTTTAAATGTGACATAACCCCCTACATTTTTTCAGACAATAATGAAATGAAACTAGAAATCAACTGTAAGAAGTCCCAGAGAAACCTCATAAACACATGGAGATTGAACATCACACTGCTAAATGAGGAATGAATTATAGAAGAAATATGGGAAAAATTTAGAAATTCCTAGAAACAAAGTAAAATAGACATAAAGGCAGTATTAAGAGGAAAATTCATAGCACTGAGTGCTCACAGAAGAAAAGAATATAACCAAATCAATAACCTAATGACATACTTCAAAGCTCTTGAAAAACAGGAACAGTCTAATCCCAAAGTCATTAGAAGACAGGGAATCATTAAAATCAGAGCAGAAATCAATGAAGTAGAGAATTAAAAACAATACAAAAAAATCAACAAAACCAAAATCTGTTTTCTCAAGAAAAAAAAAGACAAACAAATGAACAACAATAACAACAACAACAACAACAAACAAGGTAGATAAACCACTAGCCAACCTACAACAGACAGCATGGAAATCCAGAGAATTATCAGGAACTACTTTGAAAAACTTTACTCCAACAAAGTGCAAAACATAGAAGAGACTGATAAATTTTTAGACACTTATAACCTTCCTAAATTGAATCAAGAAGATATAGAAAATTTAAACCTACTAATAGCAATCAGAGATTGAAGCAGCAATAAAGAGCCTACCATCAAAGAAAAGCCCAGGTCCAGATGGCTTCCCAGGATAATTTTATAAAAAACTTTATAGATGAGCTAATCCCAATATTTCTTAATTTATCCATGAAATAAGAAGAGACAGGAGAGTATGTGATTTTTTTTTTTACTTTTTGTGAGTGAGTAATCTCACTTAGCATAATGTTTTCTAGTTCCATCCATTTGCCTGCAAAGGACATGATTTTGTTCTTCTTTATGGCTGAGTAAAATTCCATTGTGTACATATATTTTAAGGGAGTTCTTAAGCTCAGAATCAAAGTTTACTGCATTTTTGATGTGACAGAAAAATAAAAGTAGGAAGATTAATGCTCTTCAATTCTACTGCTGTACAATAAGGGGAACTGACTCACTAAACTCCAATTGGAAGAAGGGCAGATGTTGGGAATCTCAGCAAATACACCCCATTCCACCCAGGAAGGGAAGGTATGATGACGTTGTTCATCATAACTGGCTTCCAGTGGCATGATCTGGGAACTAGCTCTCCATAGGGAAGTGAGAAGAATCCTCACTTTTATACATTAATATCCAACACACTGAGAAGAGCTATACTGAATTAATCAAACATTAACATGATTTGGAAGAAAAAAACAAAAGATAATATAGCATGTTCAATTTCTATATAGCCCTCAATATTTTAAACAACCTACTAACTCAACACAACAACTCTAATGTTTAGCAAGTATTCTGGCTTTGACAAAGAAAATGACTCCAATAAGAAACTTAACAAGCCTAGCCAAAATTTGCTGCATTATGAATATCTAGATCATGTTGGACATTCATTGTCATAGAATTTAGGTAAATTATGAAATCACATAGAAATCAGCTCATGAACTACACAACTCTGCTCATATTGTCCAGAGATGTAACCATGTTTTTTCTCTTGATGCAGCTGGTTCTGATGACAACTAAACATAATTTTATTATTTTAAAGGAGGAATGACTACACACCTATTAGACCTGCTAAAATGAAAAATAGTGATATACACACTCTTAGTGATGGTATGGAAACAGTGGAAATATGGACTTGTGTAGCTACTCTGAAATATAATTTTGCAGTTTCTTTAATAATTATACATACTGAATCATATGATCCAGAAATCACACTTCTGGTTATTTGTCTTAGAGAAATGAAAACATATCCACACAAAAACCTATTCACAAATGTTTACAGCCTCTCTATTTGTAATAACCCCAAACTATAAACAACTGTTTATTATCTAATGGAAGAATGATTTAGACAAAATGTGGTATATTGAGCCCTGGAAAGAAACAGTATTGATATGCACTGCGATTTAGATCTCAAGGGAATCACGCAGGGTGAAAAACCCAATTTCAAAAGAGTTTATACACTTCATATAATTCTTATACAACAATCTCAAAATGGCAAAAATTATATAGATTTAGAAAAGATTGGTGATTGCCAGGGGTTAGGGGTGGGGGAAGGCACATGTGACTATAAAGAGTAGATTTTTTTTGTCACAATGTAACAATTTCTGTCTTGATTATGGAAGTTGTACAGAAGTACACATACATACACAGATGAGCACAGGAAAATGAACAAAGTATGTAGACTGTAATGATGCCAATTTCTTGGTTTTGATAATGTTTTATGTAATATAACTCATGTAAGATATTACCATTGGGGAAAATTGGGTGACAGATAAATGTTACCTTTCTAGTATTTATGCAATTCCCAATGAATCATTCTATAATCCTTCTAGGTAAGTTAAGAAATGGGATATAACATGAAAATGGGGCCAAATTTGAAGACTTACTTACTTTGAAACTATAACCAAATTTATTGTGTGGGAATAACAAAGCAAAATTGACTATTTCTGGCTATATGATGGCTAAGTGAATGGAAACTATTTATGTACATAAACTTAGTCTTTTGTATGAATAACCTATTTTTAAATTTCTGAAAGTGAAAAATTTTTATTCAATGTGTTTAATGACACGTTCTCCTGCTTATGGAATTCCATTTTTCCCAGTAGAAAATGTTCTAGAAAATATAGCAGTGAATGACACACAGTTCTGTAAAATGTCACAATGCCATCCTATGTTTTTTATTTGCACCTGTATCACATATAATTTTGGAAGACATGAAGAAGTTGATAGCAGGCACTGAGAATCATACTGACTGAGAGTCAGTAGAGGGCTAGTTTTACTTTAAGTGAGAGACAACATTCCTTACTGGCTATATGACCACACAATATGGGCAACAGGAGACCCCACTCTAGGCTGCTGACTTTAGGAACCCCACAATGTGTGAAACAACCAATCTTCTTACAAGTGGCTGACAAAATCCTAGATTTCTTCCCAGAAGTCAGTTATCACAGAGCACAATTTTAACCCATGTTGAACAGAATGTAGTTATGAAAAAGTAAAAAAGAGAGAATATTAGTCAACTCAAGATGGATCAAAGACCCAGAAACTAGACCAGTGACTTTGAAATTACTAGAGGGGGGCATAGGACCAACACTCCAAAATAAAAGCACTGGTAGAAACTTTCATCAATAAGATACCCAAAGCTCAGCAATTAAAATAAGAATTAATAAATGAGACAGCATTAAATTAAAGCTTCTGTGCAGCAAAGAAAACCATTAATAGTGTAAAAAGATGATCTACTGAATGGGAGAAGCTCTTTGGAAGCTGCTCCTCTGACAGAGAACTAATATCTAGAATATACAAAGAACTTAAAAAGTGTAACACTAAAAACAAATAACCCAATAAAGTAATAGGTAATAGGTAATAGAACTAAATAGACATGTCACAAAAGAAAATATAAATGGCCAATAAATGTATGAAAAGATGTTCAACATCATTAACAATCAAGGAGATGCAAATCAAAACTACACCAAGATTCCATCTACCCCAATTAGAATGGCAATCATCAAAAAGTCAAACAACAATAAGGTAAATGCTGGTGAGGATGTGGGAAATAAGAACTCTTGTACACTGTTGATGGGATTGCAATTTAGGGAAACTGATATGGAGATGACAGTGGCTGTTCCTCCAGTAACTGGGAATGGAATCATCATACAATCCAGCTATACCACTCTTTATCTTTCCAAAGGGACTGAAATCACAGTAGTAGAGTGATGCAGCACAATTCACAATGCCCAAATTATGAACCAGCTCAGCCGTCCATCAACAGATGAATGGATTATGAAATTACAGGAGATACACCAATGGAATTCTACTCAGCAATAAAGAACAAAATTAAAATATGACGGGGAGAACATTAATAAGGAAAAGACTCCAAAGATGTTATGTACATATATGAAATTATCAACGCCAATCTCAAAATTATGTATGGGGAAAGGAGTGGGGAGGGATCCAGGGTTAGGCTCACCAAGTGCTGTGCACATGTGTATTCCTGTCACTCTGAGCTTCATTATGATGTGAGACTACAATGCACCAACAAAAGTATATTAAAAATAATAAAATAAAATGATTGATTTTTTTAAAAAGGAGGATAAAGAAAACAGTTTAAATAATTCTATGTCCACAGATGAAGGTATTACTCTAATCTCACTAACATGTACAGGAAGGGAGGAGGGGAGCGGGGTGGGATGCAGAAATAAATACACCAAATGATGTATGCATGTATATTTGTATCACTGTAGAACCTCAATATGATGTATAATTACAATTTATCAATAAAAGTATTTTTAAAATCCCCCAAATAAAGTGAAGATATTAACCTCCTAGAGGTATGGATGATTAAATGAATTTTAAAAGGGGGATAATTATGAATCACAGATGATAAAAAAGAAAGGAGAAAAATAAACCAGAATTGGTACTGCTAGATTTAAGATGCTGACTTTGAGTCCTTTAAGTTAGGACAAAATATAAGGGAATCTGATTGGAAGGGCATGACACAAATACATCAATAACTAAGTTTCTACATTGCAATATCCAGTGACCAGGAACAGGGCCTCAAGTACAACACCATCTACCCTGATCTGGAAAGATGCCAGTAATCACTGACTCTAATTGGTTCAATGAAAAGGGTGTGGGTGAGTCATAAGTGACCTCCTGTGTTGCTGTTTAAACAAAACCTATTTCTTAAAGTCACTAATATACAGAAAAGAGGTTATTTCTTCCTAGGGACTAGAGAAGAGTCCCCCAAGTGATCAACCAACAGGACCTGGCATTCCATGGCTAGGGCTGTGGATGATAGTAGCTCTTCTCTACTTCTAAACCTGTTCATACTCTGAGACACATGAGTAACTGAAATGATATAAAAGACTGTTCTCAGCTGTTGAGAGTCTAATTCACAGAGGTTGAGAAAACAAAGACATTCCAGTTTACTGTGGCCCCATGCCAGGAGACTGCTGAGACTGGAGAATAATCAGACTGCAGCCCAAAGAATGCTATCTTCCAAGAAGAATGTGCTAATGAAAACCTTTCAGGAATAGTAGTTTCCTCAAGGTTACTACCAGAATGTTAATCAGCCAAGACTGAGAAGTATCACTGGTAAGGTAAATAATCTCTACAGGTGCAAGGAAGAATACACAAACTTCCAAGAGAAAATTTAGAAACAATAAAATCTGATGTTTTATGTTGGCTATTTAATATTTTCAAAAACTGCAAAGCAGATTATCATTTGAAATATCTCCTAAACCTTTGAGGATAGAAGTATAACTTATGGGGGAGGGATGGACAAAAGAGGAAGAAAAATTTTGCCCTAAGAATGAACTTAGGATTTTTTGGCCCCCTACAGAATTAAATAAATGTTCCTTGCCTTTGGCAAAAAAGTAATTTTAAGTCTCAGCTCCTCTGATGTAGCAGCAAATTAACGTCATTTTTTTCCTTTTAAAATTCCAGCTCTAAGATATCAGGTAAAAGATTATGATTCTCAATAATGTATTTAATCTGGTCACGACTTCCAAAAGTTCTGTGCTGCATAAACCAGAACATGTAGTAGAAGATCAAAAAGCCACTTTGTCAAGACCTGATGTATTTGAAGTCAAACACTGAGTTGTAAGATTCAAAAATTTATTTTTATATTCCTCTGGATTAGAGAGATGGGTTTTTGAGACAGGATCTCCTATCTCATGTGAATAGTTGTTTGATACCTCTGAGATAGCCAGGAATCCCCACAATTCTAGAGAACCACCTGAGCATTCTTTAGGCTGCCCTTGACATCAGGCACAGGTTGCTTAAACTTTCTGCCAACCAGTTCTTTATCTTTAATGGAAAGAATTGCATCTACCCCCTTTGGTTGTTATCAGAATCAGGGAAACATAAGATCTTGCATGTAGTAAGTCTTCCATATTGATAGACATTTTATCCTCAGTGCATTGAAGGAACAAACTTGAAAAACAGTCAAGCAAGAACCTTAATTCCAGGAAATGATTCTGGGAAATTTCTCAGGCCACAATATGGATTTCCTGGCTTCACTCTAAGAAGCATTTCTAAAAACTAGGAAGTCCTCACAAGCTGATTTTCCTTAAGATTGTTCACTATGCTCTCTAATCCAGGACTATGGATTTTCCTTTATGAAGTGCTATTGTGGAGGAGCCCAAGAGGGTGACTGAAACATCTTTTCTTAGGCACTGTAAAGCTCGAGTCAAAACTGCCATAAAAGCATCTTCTTTTTTTTGTTGTCATTGCGGTACTGGGGATTGAACTCAGGGGCATTCTACCTCCAAGCTATGCCCCCACTCCTATTTTTTATTATTTATTTTGAAACCGAGTCTCACTAAGTTTCAGAGTGCCTCACTAGGTAGCTGAGGCCAGCCTCGAACCCAGATCCTCCGGACTCAGCCTCCCGAATGCTGGAATTACAAGTGTGTGTCACCATGCCTGGCTCAAAAGCAGCTTCTTGATGGAAGAAAAAAGCAGCAAAAAAGTGAACAAAGCAATGAAAATTGAAATGCAGCTGAACAAAACCCAGAAAGCAGACCAGGGAGAGCACCACCATTGAGCCAGCTGCATGCAGTGGAGTCTACTAGCACTGAGACATCTAATGACCTCCTGCATTCCAGATGTGGAGTAAGCAACTACAGAACTCCACACCCTAATCAGGCAGCATATCCCTGCACGATCGACAGTGACCAGAATACCTGAGGCAACCAGCTTAAGCCTGGGGCAGGGACATCCCAGCTCACCTCTCTCTCCAGAGTCAGAACAGCACTCAATTGTAAGTTAACTATGATGCCACAAGGGCCCCTGTGGCAAACAGTAAACTCAGTATCCCTCCCTTCTTGTGGTTGGATAGGAGCACAGGTGTGGGAGGGATCCAGATCACACAGGGCATAGAGACCTTACAGGCCCCCTGGAAAATGCCCCACATTTAGATTGCACACCTGCCACCAGCAAAGGGAGAGAGAGAGAGAGAGAGAGAGAGAGAGAGAGAGAGAGAGAGAGAGAGAGAGCCCCTCAGGATTACACTGAATCCAGATCCAGTGATGCCAGCTGCCTACATAGACAAGGAGCAGCACAGGGACAGGCCTGTGGAGATCTCAGAGACCCAAGCTTGAGGCAAGAGAGGCACCAGCAGAACTCCATGCTTGCACTGATGAAGAGAGCAAATAAAAAGCCTGAAACATGCTTGAAAATCTAATATAGTGAGTAGACATTTAAACACTGAAAATATCCACGTAGATTCAAAAGGACTGCAGAGGTCAAGTAGGCTCTATACTTCTATACTTGCAGGGTTTTGTTTTTGTTTTGTATTGCTTTTTTATGTTTCTTTGTTTGGATGGTTGGTTGCTTTGTTATTTATTGCTCAGTTGTTGGCTGTGTTCCACATCCCTTTTAAAAGCTTCCCTCCCCTTTTCCAATCTATGTTCTTCTACTCAACACTTTGTTTCTCTTTCCTTTTTTCCCTGTCTTATATCAAGACCATTTCATATCACTACAACTAAATACTCTACATTGACTACCATGATCCCCAACATATCTGCTATCTCTTATTTCTACCATATATCACCTTAACACACTCAAACTCTTATTCCACTGGATCATAACTTCTAATTTACCTTGTACTTTTAGATCATAACTTCTATTGTTGCATTCATCACTGCAGCTTTTCCTCCCTAACCCCACATTCACCATTGAACACAACCTGCCCTTGTATATACCAGTGGACACCTCTAAATCCCTGCTGCAGAGATTTGACCAGAGAGGTGAATTACCAGAAAGGACTGCAAGACACCTCTGCTGGATAGAAGGAATAGCTCAACACATCCCATATTGAGGCCTTAAAATGCAGAGACCACAAACTGTCCTACTCACACCTCTGAGACAAATTCCTATAACAGAAGCAACAAATGGACCCTAGAAGTCAACACATGAAACCAACTAATGGCATTATTACAGTGGGCAGAAGAAGCCCTAGAATAATCACAACTCAGTACAAGATACTGTTCACAGACAGAAAATAAAAATAAGAAACCTATAAATTGAGAGAAAGCTTATAAAAGAAGTAAAGACATAAACTTAAGAACAGGGAAATCATGGGGAGGAAAAATAGTAAAGAAACAATGAGCCACCACAATCCCACAATAACAGAACTCACCAACCCAGAATGGAAGAGATTACCAGAGAACAACTCAGATCTTTAATAGTATAAGTAATACAAGAATTCTGAAAAGAAAGCAGGGAGAGCTGGAAAGAAATAAAGGAAAAAATAAACAAAGAATATGACCCTAAACAGGAATCAAAGAGAAGCCTTGAAGAAAGTGAAATATGCAGCAATTGAAGTGAAGGCATCATTACAACTATAAACAATAGATTAGACCACATGGAAAATAGAATATCACTCTTAGTAGGTGACCATTCCAAAAATGACTTCATCGTACCTAATTTAGAAAAAAGTCTAACAGCATGAATTGGACATTGATGAGATCTGGGCCAATTTTAAAAGAGCTAACCTAAGAATAATAGGCATAGAATAGGGATTAGAAGTTGAAACTAATGGAATAAACAATCTTTTCAAAGAAGTAATATCAGAGAATTTTCCAAACATAGAAAGAGAAGTTGACACACAGGTACAGGAAACATAGTGAATCCCTGCCAGAAAAGACCAAAGAAGAGGTTCAACATGCCATATAATAATCAAATTGACTAATGTAGAGACCAAGAAAAGAATTAAGATTCTTAAGATAGGCAACAAAAGTAAAAAGCTAAGTGACATTTAGAGGCAAACCAATTAGAATCACTCAACTTCCCAAACCAAGTCATGGAAGCCAGGAGGGGCTGGAGCAACATATTCCAAACTCTGAAAGAAAATAACTTGCAGTCAAGATTCTCCTACCTAGCGAAACTCCCACAAACTAAGGTTCCCACAAACTAAAGATGAAGGGCTGGAGTAAGGTAATTCATGCCAAAGGAACTTGAAGACAAATAGGAGTAGCAACTATGATATCAGATAAATTAGACTTCAAGCCTAAGCTTATCAGAAGAGACAAAGCAGGTCATTAATTACTATTAAAAGGAACAATTCAGCAAGAGGAAATAATGATAGTCAATATTTATGCCACAAACATAAGTACAGCCACCTTTATAAAAGAAGCCTTTCATGATATAAAGTCACACATATATCCCAATTCAGTAATACTGGGACACTTCAATACCCCTCTCATATCACTAGACTGATCTTCTAGACAAAAGGTCAGTAAAGATGCCATAGACCTAAAGAACACCATACACCAAATGGGCCTATTAGACACATACAGAATATTTCACACAACTACAGCTGAATTCACATCTTTCTCAGCTGCCCATCGAACAGATAATCACCAAATAAATTACCTAATTATACAGCTCTAAGCCCTTGAAAAACAAGAACAGTCTAACCCCAAAGCCAGTAGAAGGGAGGGAATTACTGAAATCAGAGCAGAAATTAATGAAGTAGAGAATAAAAAAAATACAGAAAATCAACAAAGCCAAAAGCTGATTTCTTGAGAAAATAAAGAAGACAGGTAAACTATTAGCCAACCTAACCAAAAGAAAGAACCAACCAAATTTACCTAAATAAGAGATGAAAATGGTGATACTACACCCAATAGTGTTGAAATACAGAGAATCATCCAAAACTACTTTGAAAAACTATACTTCAACACAATGAAAAATCTAGAAGAAATTGACAAATTTCTAGATACATATAACCTTCCTAAATTGAGTCAAGAAGATATAGAAAATTTAAACCGACCAATAGCAATCAAAGAGAAACAGCAATAGTTTACTTCAAACAAAAGCCTAGGCCCAGATGGTTTTCCAAGTCAATTTTATAAAACATTTATAGTAGAGGTAATCTCAATACTCCTCAAACTATTCTATGAAATAGAAAGAAACAGGACTCTTCCAAACATATTCTATGAAGCCAACATCACATTAATACCAAAGCCAAATAAAGACAGCTCAAGAAAAGAAAATTATAGGCCTATATTGCTGACGAACTTAGACATCAAACTGCTGAACAAAACACTAGGAATGCATATTCAAAACCACATCAAGAAAATTATACACCATGACTAAGTTGAGTTCTTCCCAGGGATGCAAGGCTGGTTTAAAATACAGAACACAATTCACATAATTCACCACATAAACAGAACCAAATACAAAAGTCACATGATCATTTCAATAGATGCTGAAAAAGCAATTGAAAAAAATCTAACACCCATTCATGCTAAAAACACTGCAGAGAATTGGGGAATAGAAGGAATATACTTCAACATCATAAAGGGAATCTACAATAGGTCAACAGTCAACATCATATTAAATGGGGAAAACCTGAAAGAGTTCCAACTAAAAACAGGAATAAGACAAGGATTTTCATTATCACCACTTGTGTAGAATATAGTACTTGAGACTCCTAGCCAGAGCCATAAGGCAAGAGAAGGAAATTAAAGGTGTAAAAATAGGAAAAGAAGAATTGAAACTATCCCTTTTTGCAGATGACATGATACTATGCTTAGAAAACCCAACGAAATCAACCAAAACGTTTATAGAACTAATCACTAAATTCAGGACATTGTCTACATACAAAATCAATCTTAGAAAATCAGAAGCTTTCCTGTATGCCAACCATAAATCCATTGAAAAAGAAACCCAGAAAACAATTACACTCACAATAGCACCATGAAAAATAAAATGCTTAGGAATAAACCTAAATAAGTAGATAAAAGACCTCTATAAGAAAAATTATAAAATGTTGAAGAAAGAAATCAAGACCTTAGAAGATGGAAAGATCTTCCATGCTCTTGGATAGGCAGAATAAATATCATCAAAATGGCCATCCTCCCAAAACTGATCTACAGATTCAATGCAATACCCATGAAATTACCAAGGTCACTCCTCACAGACATAGAAAAATCAGTTCTTAAATTCATTTGGAACAACAAAAAGCCCAGAATAACCAAAGTAGTTCTTAGCAACAAGAACCATGCAGGAGGCATCACAATACCTGACTTCAAACTGTACTACAAAGCCACAGTAATAAAAACAGCATGGTTTTGGCACAAAAACAAACAGACCAATGGAGAAGAATTGCAGATTCAGTAAAAAATCCATACACTTACAGTCAATTGATTTTTGACAAAGCAGCCAAAAACATACACTGGAAAACAGATAGCCTCTTCCACAAATGGTGTTGGCAAAACTGGTTAACCATATGTAGGAAAATGGAAATAAACCTCACTTTCTCACCCTGCACAAGACTCAATTTAAGGTGGATCAAAGTCCTGGAAGTCAGGCCAGAGACCTTGCAGCTACTTGAAGAGGACATAGGTCCAACACTTCAACACATAGACACAGGTAAAAACTTTCTCAACAAGACCCCAAAGGTATAAGCAGCTCATAGGAGGATCAATACATGGGTTGCATTAAACTGAAGAATTTCTTTTTTTTTTTTTTGATGGTACTGGGGATTGAACTCAGGGGCATTCTACCTCTGAGCTACACCCCCAGCCCTATTTTTTTATTCTTTATTTTGAAACCGAGTCTCACTAAGTTGCGGAGTGCCTCACTAGGTAGCTGAGGCTGGCCATGAACCCGGATCCTCTGGTCTCAGCCTCCCGAATGCTGGGATTACAAGCGTGCGCCACCACGCCCGGCCAAGCTGAAGAGTTTCTGTGCAGCAAAGGAAACTATCAATAACCTCAACATAGAGCCAAAAGAATGGGAGAAAATTTTTGCTAGCTACTTCTCCAATACAGGACGAATATCTATAATATACAGAAAACTCAAGAAATTCACCAAAAAACAACACAATCGGGACTTCTGGGAACATAGTGTCAGAGTGAAACACCTCTCATCAGGCTCTGTGAGCTTCATTCAAATCTACCATAAAAGTAGCTTCTTGACAGAAGAAAAAAAGCAACAAAAAAGTGAACAAAGCTACAAAAACTAACATACAGCAGAACAGAATCCAGGAAGCTGACTAGGGAGAGCAAAGAAGCCCATCTCCCTGGCAGTGGTGCCACCATGCCACAGAGTGGCGGCTGCCATTGAGCCAACCCCCTGTGTGGGGTCTACTAACAAAGAAATATATAACAACCTTCTGCATTCCCAGTGACCAGAGGTGGAGTAAGTGACACCTGAACTCTACATCCTGACCAGGTGGCATATCTCGGCACCTTCGACAGTGATCAGAATGCGTGGTACAACCAGCTTAAGCTTGTGAGGGGCCATCCCAGCTCACCTCTCCCTCCAGGGCCAGAGCAGTGATCAACTGCACTGCAGAGCTTGAATCAAAACTGCTGCAAAAGCAGTTTCTTGATGGAAGGAAATAAAAGCAAAATAGCAGAACAGTGAACAAAGCAAAAAAGTAGCTGATCAGAACCCAGAAAGGAGACCAGGGAGAATAAAGGAGCTGATGTTTGTGCAGCAGTGGTACACACCATTTCTGCAAGCCACCCACAGCATCAGGGATCTACCAAAAAGATCTGCAGAGGCCAAATCAGGTCTATTCTTACAAACTTGCAGGGTTTTTAATTTTGTTTCTTGTTGTTGTTTTTGTTTTGTTTTGTTTTTATTCTGCTTCAATTTTGCATTGCTTTGATTTATCTATGTTTGTTTGGAGGATTGGTTGCTTTGTTAGCTTTTGCTAGAACCTAGAATTCAACACCCAAAACCTACCAAAGGCATCAATAGAGTGGGCAGAAGAAGTCCCAGAGTAATTGAAATGCAGTTCAAGATATCATTCACATAGAGAAAATAAAAATAAGAAACCTATAAATTCAGAGAAGTCTTGCAAGAGCAGCAAAGATATAAATTTAAGAACAGAGAAACCATGGGAAGGAAAAATAGCAAAGAAACAATGAGTCAACAAAATCCCACAATAACAGAACTCAACAACACTGAATGGCAGAGAATACCAGAAGAAAATACACATCTTTAATAACAGAAATTATACAAAACCTCCAGAAAGAATGCAGAGAGACCTGGAAAGAAATAAAGGAGCAAATACACAAAGAATCTGACACCCTGATCAGGAATCATAGAGAAGCCTTGAGGGAAGTGAAGGATGTGAAAGATGCAAGGGTAGAAGTGAAAGCATCAACACAAACTATAAACAGTAGATTAGACCAAATGGAAAATATAATATCACTCTTAGAAGATGACCATTCCAAAAATGAATCCATTGTATATAATCTAGAAAAAAAATTCAACAGTATGAATTGGACATTGATGAGATCTGGGCCAACTTTAAAAGAGGTAATCTAAGATTAATAGGCATAGAAGATGGATTAGAAGTTGAAACTAATGGTATAAACCATCATTTCAGAGAAAGAATAGCAGAGAGTTTTCCAAACATAGAAAGAGAAGTTGACCCACAGGTGCAGGAAACATATAGAACCCCTGGTAGACAACACAAAAGAAGAAGTTCACATGCCACATAATAATCAAGATGACTAACATAGAGGCTAAGGAGAGAAGTCTAATGTCAACAAAAGTAAAAGGCCAAGTGACATTTATAGGCAAACCAATTAGAATCACTCCAGAGCTCCCAAACTAAGTCATTAAAGCCGGGAGGGGCTGGAAAAACATATTCCAAACTGAAAGAAAATAACTTGCAGTCAAGATTCTCCTACCCAGCAAAACTCTCTCTCTCAAAATTTACAAGGTTATAAAAACCTTCCATGACAAACAGAAACTGAAAGAATTTTTGTCTTCCAAACCAGCATTAGAGAAAATACTCAAACAGATCAACTACAAAGAAAAACCAACAAGTAAATGTCAGAACCAGAGAAACAATAATTTCCAGGAAGCAAACAGTTAAGTAAAGAAGAACAAACACTACCACAAACAGAAGTCAAAACTAAAAATGTTAGGAATTAAACATCATCTCTCAAAAATCACACTGAATATAAATGGTCTCAACTCCCAATAAAAAAGCATAGGTGGCAAAATGGATTAAAACCCAGAATCTATCTATACGCTGCCTGCAAGAAACACACCTTACAAGCAAAGATTCCAACAAACTAAAGGTGAAGGGCTGGAGTAAGGTAATCCATGCCAATGGAACTCAAAGACAAGCAGGAGTAACAACTATAATATCAGATAAATTAGATTTCAAGCCTAAACTTATCAGAAGAGACAAAGCAGGTCATTTTTTACTAGTAAAAGGAACAATCCAGCAAGAGGAAATAATTATCAACATCTATGCCCCAAACATAGGTGCAGCCACTTTCATAAAACAAACTCTGCATGATATAAAGTCACACATAGATGCCAATACACTAATACTAGGAGAATTCAATTTTCCTCTCACATCACTTGACTGATCTTCTTTAAAAAATGGTCAGTAAAGATGCTTTGGACCTAAATAATGCCATAAACCAAATGGATCTGTTAGACACATAAAGAATATTTCACCCAACTACAGCTGAATTCATATTTTTCTCAGCAGGCTATGGAAACTTCTCCAAAACAGACCACATTCTGGGCCACAAAGAGAGCACTGGCAAATTTTAAAAATGTAACATAATTCCCTGCATCTTTTCAGACTGCAATGGAGTGAAACTAGAAATCACTCGAAGAAGACCCAGAGTAACCATGTAAACACATGGAGACTGAACACCCCACTGCTGAATGAAGAATGGGTCATAGAAGAAGTAAGGGGAGAAATTAAAAAATTCCTAGAAACCAATGAAAACAGACACAACATATCAAAACCCCTGGGACACCTTGAGGGCAGTATTAAGAGGAAAATATATAGTACGGAGTGCCCACATAAGAAGAAGAGAAAATCACCAAATAAATAACCTAATGATACAGCTCAAAGCCCTTGAAAAACAAGAACAGTCTAACCCCGAAGCCAGTAGAAGACAGGAAATTATGAAAATCAGAGCAGAAATTAATCAAATAGAGAATAAAAAGACAATACAGAAAATCACCAAAACCAAAAGCTGGTTTCTTGAAAAAATAAACAAGAAAGATAAACCATTGGCCAACATAACCAAAAGAAAGAGAGAATCAACTCAAATTACCAAAATAAGAGATGAAAAGGGGATATTACCATCGACAGTGTGGAAATACAGAGGATCATCAGAAACTATTTTGAAAAACTATACTCCAACAAAATGGAAAATCTAGAAGAAATTGACAATTTTCTATAGACACATTTAACCATCCTATCTTGAGTCAAGAAGATATAAAAACTTAAACTGACCAATAACAATCAAAGAAATAAAAACAGCAATAAAGAGTTTACCATCAAACAAAATCCAAGGGCCAGATGGTTTTCCAAGTGAATTTTATAAAACATTTATTGAAGAGCTAATCCCATACTCCTCAAACTACTTTGTGAAACAGAGAGAAACAGGACCCTCCCAAACACATTCTATGAAGCCAACATCACATTAATTCCAAAGCCAAATAAAGACAGCTCAAGAAAAGGAAATTATAGGCCTATATCATTGATGAACTTAGATACAAAACTGCTAAACAAAATACTAGTGTATTCAAAGCCAAAGCAAGAAAATTATACACCATGACCAAGTCTGATTCATCCCAAGGATGCAAGGCTGGTTCAACATATGAAAAACAATCCATGTAATTCACCACATATCCAGAATCAAAGACAAAAATTACATGATCATCTCAATTGCTGCTGAAAAAGTATTTGACAAGACCCAACACCCATTCGTGCTAAAAGCACTGCAGAAAATTGGAATAGAAGGAACATACCTCAAAATCATTGAGGCAATACACAATAGGCCCACAGAAAAACTGCAAAAGTTCCGGCTACAAACAGGAACAAGACAAGGGTGTCCATTATTACCTCTTCTGTTCAACATAGTACTTGAGACTCTAGCCAGAGCAATAAGGCAAGAGAAGGAAATTAAAGAGGTAAAAATAGGGAAAAACTAAAACTATCCCTTTTGCAGATGACATGATACTATACTTAGAAGAACCAACAATGTCAGCCCAAAAACTGATAGAACTGATCAACAAATTCAGCAAAGTGTCTGGATACAAAATCAATCTTAAAAAATCAGAAGTTTTCCTGTATGCCAACCATCAATCCACTGAAAAAGAAATCCAGAAAACAATTCCACTCACAATAGTACCCCCCAAAATAAAATACTTAGGGATAAACCTAACCAAAGAGGTAAAAGACCTCTATAAGGGAAACTACAAAAAGTTGAAAAAAGAAATTGATGAAGAACTTAGAAGATGGAAAGATCTACCATGCTTTTGGATAGGCAGAATAAATATCATCAAAATGGCCATCCTCCCAAAACTGATCTACAGATTCAATGCAATACCCAAAAAATTATCAAGATTACTCCTCACAGACATAGAAAAATCAGTCCTCAAATTCATCTGGAACAACAAAAAGCCCAGGATATCCAAAGTGGTTCTTAGCAACAAGAACTTTGCAAGAAGTACCACAAAACCTGACTTCAAACTCTGCTACAAAGCCACAGTAATAAAAGCTGCATGGTATTGGCAGAAAAACAGACACATAGACCAATGGAACAGAATAGAAGATTCAGAAACAGACCCACATGCTTACAGTCAACTGATTTTAGACAAAGGAGCCAAAAACATACACTAGAAAACAGATAGCCTCTACAACAAATGGTGTTGGCAAAACTGATTAACCATATGCAGGAAAATGGAAATAAACCCCACTTTCTCACCCTGCACAAGAGTCAATTCCAGGTGGATCAGAGACCTGGAAGTCAGGCCAGAGACCTTGCAGCTACTTGAAGAGGGCATAGGCCCAACACTTCAACACATAGGCACAGGTAAAAACTTTCTCAACAAGACCCCAAAAGCACAAGTAACTCAAAGGAAGATCAATACATGGGATTGCATTAAACTGAAGAACTTCTGTGCAGCAAATGAAACTATCAAGAACCTCAACAGAGAGCCCCCAGAGTGGGAAAAATTTTTGCCAGATACTCTTCTGATAGAGGACTAATATCTAGGATATACAGTGAACTTAAGAACCTCACAGCTAAGAAAACAAATAAACCAATCAAAAATGGTCAAAGAATCTAAATAGACACTTTACAAAAGAAGAAATACAAATGGCCAATAAATGTATGAGGAAATGTTAAACATCACTAGCAATCAGATAGATGCAAATCAACACTATCTTGAGATTTCACTTAACCCCAATCAGAATGGCAATCATCAAGAACACAACAACAAATGCTGGCGAGGGTGCGGAAAAGTGGAAAACTTAACACATTGCTGGTGGGATTGCAAATTAGTGCAACCACTTTGGAAAACAATTTGGAGGATCCAGACAAATGGGAATGAACCTATCATATGATCCAACAATATCACTTCTGGGTATCTACCCAAAAGAATGGAAACCAAACTAACAGACTGATGCATGTGTATCTATGTTTATAGTTGCACAATTTACAATTGCCAAACTATGGAACCAGCCAAGATGTCCATCAACAGATGAATGGATTACAATACAATGAGATATGTACACAATAGAATTTTACTCAGCCATAAAGAAGAACAAAATCATCATATTTGCAGGGAAATGGATGGAACTGGAAAACATTATGGTAAGTGAGATTAGTCAGTCACAAAAAGTAGAAAATCATATGCTCTCCCTAATATGTGGAAGCTAGGGAAAAATGGGACATAAGAGAGACTCACATTAAAGAATGAGAAATCTTAGATGTGCAAATAAGGTGATTAACTGAAGATTATGGGAGGAGGGAAACACGCTAATGCACATGATGTAGTCTCACAAACATATCAGTCACTAAACTGAACTTCAGAAGGAGGGAGGGGAGGGAGTGAAGTGGGAATTGTGGAAGGGTGAAATGAGAGATATGTTTATGTATGCCCTTACCAGCTTGTACCTAACAAAGATTACAAAGGACCAATTATTTTTAAAAAGTGCTATTTTTTCTACACAGAAATTAATAAGGAAGCACTAGAAAGCAGACAGTATAGTAAGTAGAGGCTAAAATTTAACTCATAAGAGGTTTTCTGATGTTAAATTCTTATCATATTCATTTATTTTAAACTACACATATATACTTATCTCTACCATGATTGGTTTCATTGTTATCTACTGCTTCCTAGCATGACTCTTTTCTTCTCTTTCTCTTCATTACCACCATGAAAATGGATGTGATCCTGAAACATTTTGTGCTATTTCTCTTCTGGTTAGATGTCACAAGGTCTCTAGGGGAATTGGCAGTCATTGTGATTCATCTTTCATTTCTTATGTTTTGCCCTCCAAACTTGATAAGTCTTTCCTTCCTTAGATAGATAAAATTCCAGTCTGTCCTCCCACTAATATCACTCTCCTTTCACTTTTAAGCAGCAAACTGGCTCATAATTATTATTCTCTACTTGAAACTCTCCCCAGACTTCCTATTCTTTTATTTGTTCTTGTGGATAAGAGGATAACATGTGAGCTAAAAGATACTATTATAAAGTGCATTTTTATCTGAATGAATTAGGCACCAAAAGAATTTTAATTATGTCTTGAAGATCAGGCTGGAAAAGACAGACATATTTTGGGGTAGGGGTGTCTTTAGTAGGAGGTCACAGGGCTCTGACCTTAATCTTATCTTTTGTATAGTAATTGAGTGAACACAGGTCACACATCAAACTTGCTGATGAACTAATGCATGGAGAGATAATTAAATTAAAATAAAAAACAAAATTGCTTCAGCATTTTAGAATTATGAGCAAAAGCCAAGACAACAGAACTTAGGAATGTATATAAAACCTGTTTAGTATTAGAAGTAGTTTATTGTAGTATGAGAGAGTAATAAACTATAAAAAATAAAAACTAGCAATCCATGATGATGAAGATAGGTCAAAGGGACTAAATGAGCTCCCAATGGTCAAAGCCAGAATTTTGAACAAAATAAAGTATTATAACTCAAAGTGTAAAAATATCTATGGGTCCATACTGAGCCACATGAATTATTTAATAAATTAGTAACTAGAGAAATCTATTGTGCAGAATTGCAAATAATTTCTCTTGAAATGCCACCATCAATAAAGTGGAGCATGGCTCCTCACTCACATGCCAGCTGTATATAGTGGCTTTCTTTTAAAGAGTTCAATATGGCAAAGGGAAAACAAAAGGTCACTTTACAAAAGAGATACTTGACACAGCCTCATCTACATCAAAGTCAACATTGACAGAGATAAGTCATAAATCACTCTGATAGTATGTACCCTGCCATGATGAGATGAGAATGGCATTTTACCTTTGTGGTCTTCCTCCCTCAAACACACAATCTCAGACTAATCATGATAAAAATATACAAATCCCAACAGAAGGATATTCCACATAGGTGAGGTGGTACACTTCTCTAATCCCAGTACCTGGGAAGCTTAAACAGGATCATAGATCCAAGGCCAGCCTCAGAAACTTAGTGAGACCTTATTTCAAAGTCAAAAATATAAAGTGAAAGTGAGGGCTGGGGGTGTAGCTCAGAGGTAGAGCATGCCTGCGTTCAATCCCCAATACCAAAAATAAAAGAATATTCTACAAAATACTTGATTAATATCTTAAAAACTTTCAAGATAATAAAAAACAAGGACAAAGATACTGTGACAGAGGTATCTAAAGAGACATTACAATTAAATTAAATGTTGTATCCTGGATGGGATCCTAGAAACTAAAGAAATCTGAATAAGCTGTAAATTTTAGGTAGCAATGTAAAATATTGATTCATTAGTTTTGATAATTATTATATAAATATAAGAGCTCTACTATCACCATATTTTTTTCTCTTAGTCTACACTAGGTTAAAGGTTTATTTTGTATGAAATAGTTTAAAAGGTGAAAGATAAGGCACATTTTATTTTGAAGATGATATAAAAATATTTAGAAATGCTAACCAAAATAAAGTGTAAAACTTAATATCTGATGAAGCAGCAGAAATTTTGTCCAAATAACAGTTTCATCATATTGTGTGTTCCTAGGAAGAGGAAGCCTGGGGTATAATTTTCAATTCTGAGTGTTTTAGAACTCTATTGTTAAAGCATAGACTATCTAAATGAACTCAATAAGGAAAGTAAAGATTTGAATATTATTTCCTAAGAGGAATGTTGACTTAACTTGTGCTCTCTTAAGAAGCATAGTCACCCAGTGAACATACCACACCCACTGATATCTAACTCACACCTGCCTGAGCCACTAGAATATCTCTACTCTTTCATGGCCTGCAGAGACAATGGATCTATCTCACTCTGCCATGGTAAATACTCACTAAGAATATCTAAATGAACCATATGGGTACTACACTATAATGCCCAGGTGGAAATAACCCCAACACTGCTTAATAAACTGACACACCAAGACATATCTTCTGGAGAAAGCTTCTTACCAACACCACCCCATAAAACTGGTAAATGATCCAAAACAAACACAAATCTCAATGTAGGAGCACAATAAATATTTTAAAAAGCAACAAGATGCTTCAAAAAGAACACAATAACTCTCTAGCAACAGATCCTAAAGAAGTTGATATGGATGAAATGCCTAATAAATGATTTGAGAGTAATTAAAAAGTTCAATGAGATCCAAGGCAATACAGACACAATTAAATGGAGTTAGGAAGACAAGGCAGGGTATGAGTGAGAAATTCAGCAGAGACAGATGCTTTGAAAAATGACCAAACAGAAATATTAGGGAAAAAAGCTCCATAAATTAAATAAAATGCATTTGAAAGTCTCAAGAACAGAATATATCAAGAAGAAGAAAGGCTATCTGAACCTGAAGACGGGTCATTTGAAATATTACAATCAGAACAACAAAAAAAAAAAAAAAGAAAGAAAGAATAAAGATCATTTAAGATATTTGGGATAACATTAAATAAATAACTGCATTTTCTGAGTACCTAAAGACAAAGGAGGAGGAATCAATATCAGAGAAAAATATATCAAATGAAATAATAGCAGAAAAATTTCCTAATATTGGGAAAGACATTCGCCTCTATGTACAAGTAGTATATAGGATCCCAAATAGATATGACCAGAAAAGATATTCACATAGCATATTATATCAAACCATCAAAATTATAAGACAAAAAATTCTATCCCCACTAAACTAACATCAGATTTCTCAGCAGAAACCTATAGGCCAGGAGGGAATGGAATGATGTATTCTAAGTCCTGAAAGAAAATAACTACCAAACAAGAATATTATAGTCAGCAAGGCCATCCTTCAGAAGGAAAAATAAAGGCATTATAAGACAATCAAAAACCAAAGAATTTATGACCACCATATCAGTATTACAAAAAATGGGATTCTATATCCAGAATCAAAGAAAGACTGAAAGCATATGAAAACACTAATCCCACAAAAGATAAATATACAAAAGAGAAATAGAACAAAAGCCAACATCATCAATAGAGTAATCCATCAAACTAGAAAGATAAGCAAAAAGAGAGGAAAAAGGAAGAATATTCACATTAACTATATGCAAATTTTTAAAAAGCCCAGAATTGGGCAATTTTACTGCTGAATTTTACCAAACCTTTAAAGAAGACATAATTCCATTTCTTCTCAAATTATTCCAAAAAACTGAAAAGAAGGAGACTCTAATTCATTTTATGAGGCCAGTATCACCCTGATGCCAAACCTAGTCAAGGACATGATATGAAATAAGAATTATAGAGCAATATTCTAATTAAAAATAGATGTAAAATTCTCAACAAAATACTGGCAAATGGAATTTAACAGCACATCAAAAAGATCATTTAATTAATCTATGTAGCCAAGACTGAACATACTTTTTATTCTAACATGTATGAGATGATTTTATACTGTGATTTTGATTTGCATTTCCATGATAATTAGTAATATTCAACATGTTTTTGCAGATCACCAGGAATTTTCAAGAAGCTGTCCAGGTTCCAGTGAACTTAAAATATTATGTTTGAACTTCTTTTAATTGATGCATTGTAATTATACATCAGAGTGAGGTTCAGGGTGGTAAAAACACACATGCATGCAGCATTTGTTGTGTTTATCTCCAGTTCCCACCCTGCCCCCATACAAATAACTTCATGCATGAACAAAGGATCATTTGAATTGTTTCCATCATCAGATCTTCCCTTTTTCCTTTCTGCCTCCTTTTCCAGATCCCCCCCTCATTTATCTGAGGTCTTCTTTGTTTCTCAGTTTCTCTCTAGCTTCCACATATAAGTGAAAACATGTAGCCTTCACTTTTTGTGACTGGCTAATCTCACTAAGCACAATACTCTCAAGTTCCATTCATTTTCCTGCAAATGATCATTGTGTTCTTTTTTTATGGCTGAGTAGAATCCCATTGTGTGTATATACCACAATTTCATAATACATTCATCTGTTGAAGGACACCTAGGCTGGTTCCATAATTTAGCTATAGTGAATTGTGCTGCTATAAACATGGAAATGCGCATATCCCCCTAGTAATCTGATTTCAATTCCCTTGGGAAGATCCCCAAAGTGCGATGGTTGGGTCACAAGTTGCTAATGGTGTTGAACATTTCATATGTTTATTGGCTATCTGTATTTCTTCCTTTAAAAAGTGTCTATTAAAATTCTAATGTTACATAATTTTGTCATTTGAGCATTATTTGCATTCACATAGAAAATGAGGTAGCTGTGAATTGATAATAATAATAATAATAATAATAATAATAATGACAAAAATAACATTTGACATATATTGGATTAGTACTATATGTCAGACACTGTTTTAATGATTTTGTTATATATGTACAATGTAATCTGTATAACAGAGCAATAAGCAAATATATAACAAAACAATAGTTCAATAATTCATGATACTACATTTTTACTTCAGTTTGAAAATATCTATAACTTTGGTATGTAATCTCTAGGAAATTAGATATCCAAAATTAAATTAAAATATGAATGTTGACTAGAGTGAACAAAGCGCTTATATATCCACTACAGAAATGATATTTACTTTAAAAGGCAACACGCAATGTTTGACCAATAGCCCTATTGTTTACATAAAATAAAAAAAGAAATAGAGAACTTGATGAAATTTTATATAGATATATAAAAACAAAATATCCACAAAATGAGTTTGCCACATGTGCTGTTTTCCTGAAAAAGAATGAAAGATTTTAGAAGATGGAAAGACCACCCATGCTTTTGCATAGGTAGAATACTTTTTATAAAAATGGTCATTCTACTAAAAGTGATTTAAGAATTCAATACAATCCCTATTAAAATATGAATGTTATTCTTCACAGACCTTAAAAAAAGTTCTAAAATATGTATGGAAAAATAAAAGATCGAGACTAGCCAAAGCAATTATTAGCAATAAGAACCATTCTGGAGGAATCAAGGTCTTGTTAGTCTTTTATAATTGACATGCTATTGTATATATGATTCCATTTGTAATTAACTAGAGGTAAAATCCTCATCTATTCTGTTAAACTCTTTATAGAGTGTGTGGCATATATATGTTATAATGTCTCATGCCTCAGGCTACTTATCATTGAAAAATACATGGTATATTTTATATTTTTTGTTTTCTTTTTTTAAATGTGCTCTTATAATGTAAGTTGATATACATGCACATAGCATTTGGTGTCCCCTCCCCACTCTGCCACCCCATCTCCCCCCTTCCCATACAGAGTGCTGAGATTGACATTGGCATTTTCACATATGTACACACAGTCAATATTAGTGTTTCCAATACTGAACCTCAGTCTTCTCCCTCCCTTTCCCTTTAACAACTTCCCTGGCTCCACTGAGGTTTCTCTTCCATTATCTGGAGTCCCTCTGGTATCCTAGTTACACCATAGATTGCACATGTTAAAGAATTCATATGTCCCTTCACTTTTCTGTGACTGGCTGTTCTCCTGGTCCTTCCATTTTCTTGCAAATGACATTATTTTATTCTTCTTTATTGCTAAGTAGAATTCCATTGTGTGCATTTCCCATAGTTTGTAATCCATTTTGATTTCATAATTTGGCTATTGTGAATTATGCTGCTATGAACATGAGTATGCATATATTACTGTAGTTCACTGGTTTCAATCATATGGTGGATGAATTCCCAGTTTTCTAAGGAATCTCCACATTGATCTCCAAAGCGACTGAACTAATTTGCAATCCCACCAACAGTGTAGATGAGTTCCTATTTCTCCACAACCTCCCCAACAATTATTATTTGACTTCTTCGTGATTGCCATTTTGATAGGGGTTAGATGGAATCTCATTATAGTTTTGATGTGCATCTCCCTAGTTGCTAATGATGCTGAACATTTTTTCATGTATCTATTGGCCATTTGTATCTCTCCTTTTCTGAATTGTCTATTCAATTCCATTGCCCATTTCTTGATTGGGTTACTTGTTTTTCTAATGTAAAGTCTAGTGTAAAGTTCTTTGTATATTTTAGATATTAATCCTCTGTCAGAGGGATATCTGGTAAAGATCTTCTCCCACTGTGTAGGCTTTCTTTTTGGACTCTTGATGGTTTCCTTTAATGTGTAGAAACTTACTAGTTTAATGCCATCCGACTTATTCTTGATTTAATTTCCTGAGCTTTGGGGGTCTTGCTGAGGAAATTTCTACCTGTGCCTATGTGTTGGAATGTTGAACCTATGCCCTCTTCTAGTAGCTTCACCATCTGTGGTCTAACTTCCAGGTCTTTGATCCACCTAGAATTGACTCCAGGGCAGGGTTAGAGTTATGGATTTATTTTCATTTTTCTACAGGTGGATAACCAGCTTTTACAACACCATTTGTTGAAAAGGTTGTCTTTTCTCCAGTGTATGTGTTTTCCCCCTTTGTTAAAAATTGACTATAAGTGTGTGGATTTGTTTGTAACTTCTACTCAGTTTCATTGGTCTATGTGCTTGTTTTTGTGCCAATACTGCTGTTTTAACTACTATAACTCTATAATGTAACTTGAAGTCAAGAATTGTGATATCTCCTGCATGGTTCTTATTGCTGAGAATTGCTTTTGAAATTCTGGGTGTTTTGTTTCTCCATATGAAATTTATGACTGATTTTTCTAGGTCTTTGAAGAATGACATTGATATTTTGATAGGGAATGCATTGATTCTGTAGATCACTTTTGGTAGAATGGCCTTTTTGATGATATTTATTGTGCCTATCTAAGCGCAAAATAGATTTTTTCATCTTCCAAGATCTTCTTTGATTTCTTTCTTCAGTGTTTGGTAGTTTTCATTGTAGAGGTCTTTTACTTCTATGGTTAGGTTTATTCCTAGGTGTTTTGTTGATTTTGATATTATTGTGAATGGAGTTGTTTTCTATATTTCTTTCTTCATGGATTCATGATGGATTCATGGTTAGCATATAGAAAAAGCTACTGATTTTTTTTTTTTTTTTTTGCGGTACTGGTGATTGAACTCAGGGGCATTCTACCTCCGAGCTATACCCTCAGCCCTATTTTTTTTATTCTTTATTTTGAAACCGAGTCTCACTAAGTTGCGGAGTGCCTCGCTAGGTAGCTGAGGCTGGCCACGAACCCGGATCCTCTGGTCTCAGCCTCCCGAATGCTGGGATTACAAGCGTGCACCACCACGCCCGGCTAGCTACTGATTTTTTAAGGTTGATTTTGTATCCCACTACTTTGATGAATTTGTTAATCAGATCTAATGGTCTTTTGAATTTTTTTTTGTCTTCTAGATATAGGATCATGTCATCTGCAAATAAAGATAAGTTTATTTTATTTTTTTAATTGGTGCATTGTAATCATACATCTTTGTTAGGTACAAGCTGATAAAAGCATAAATGCACACATTTCTAATTTAACTCTTCCTCAGTTCCCGCCCCACTCCCTTGCCCTCCCTCCTGCTCAACTTCAGTCTACTGTATGACTTTGATATGTTCATGAAAGTACATCATGTGCATTAGGGTGTCCCCCCACCCCCATCACCTTCCATTAAGTCAAATTATTTGCTCACGTAAGGTTTCTCCTTCTTCATCTGAAGTCCCTCTTATGTTCCATTTTCTCTCTAGCTTCCATATGTTAGGGAGAACATATGATTTTTTACTTTTTGTGATTGACTAATCTCACTTAACATAATGTTTTCAAGTTCCATGCATTTCCTTGCAAATAACATGATTTTGTTTTTTATTGCTGAATATAATTTCATTGTGTACATATCACATAGTTTTGTAATCCATTCATTTGTTGATGGACATCTTGGCTGTTTCCATAGTTTGGCAATTGTGAATTGTGTAGCTAAAAACATAGTTACACATGCATTGGTCTGATAGTTTGGTTTCCATTCTTTTGGGTAGACACTCAGAAGTGGTATTGCTGAATCATATGGTAAGTTCATTCCCATTCGTCTGAGGATCCTCCATATTGTTTTTCAAAGTAGATGCACTAATTTGCAATCCCACCAGCAATGTACTAGGGTTCCCACTTTTCCATACCCTCACCGGCATTTGTTGTTGTTTGTGTTTTGTGATGATTGCCATTCTGATTGGGGTTAGGTGAAATCTCAAGGTAGTTTTGATTTGCATCTCTCTGATTGCTAATGATGTTGAACGTTTCCTCATACATTTATTGGCCATTTGTATTTCTTCTTTGTGAAGTGTCTATTAAGATTCTTTTCCTATTTTTTGATTGGGTTATTTGTTTTCTTAGCTGTTATTTTCTTGAGTTCTCTGTATATCCTAGATATTAGTCCTCTATTAGAGGAGTAGCTGGCAAAAATTTCTCCCACTCAGTGTGCACTCTGTTAAGATTCTTCATAGTTTCCTTTGATGCACAGAAGCTCTTCAGTTTAATGCAATACCAGGTGCTTTTGGGGTCTTGTAGAGAAAATTTTTACCTGTGCCTATGTGTTGAAATGTTGGACCTATGCCCTCTTCAAGTAGTTGCAAGGTCTCTGGCCTGACTTCCAGGTTTGATCCATCTTGAGTTGATGCTTGTGCATGGTGAGAAAGTGGGGTTTATTTCCATTTTCCTGCATATAGTTAACCAGTTTTGCCAACACCATTTGTTAAAGAGGCTATCTTTTTCCCAGTGTATATTTTTGGCTCCTTTGTCAAAAATCAGTTGACTATAAGTGCATGGGTCTGTTTCTGAATCTTCTATTCTGCTCCATTGGTCTATGTGTCTGTTTTTGTGCCAATACCATGCTGTTTTTATTGCTGTGGCTGTGTAGTAGAGTTTGAAGTCAGGTATTGTGATGCCTTCTGCATGGTTCTTGTTGCTAAGAACTACTTTGGCTATTCTGGGCTTTTGGTTGTTCCAAATGAATTTAAGGACTGATTTTTCTATGTGTGTGAGGAGTGACCTTGGTAATTTCACGGTTATTGCATTGAATCTGTAGATCACTTTTGGAAGGATGGCCATTTTGATGATTATTTATTCTGCCTATCCAAGAGCATGGAAGATCTTTCCATCTTTTAAGGTCTTCGTTGATTTCTTTTTTCAAATTTTATAGTTTTCCTTATAGAGGTCTTTTACTTCCTTGGGTAGGTTTATCCCTAAGATTTTTATTTTGGGGGGGGCTATTGTGAGTGGAATTGTTTTCTGGATTTCTTTTTCAGTAGACTTATGGTTGGCATACAGGAAAGCTTCTGATTTTTTAAGACTGATTTTGTATCCAGATACTTTGCTGAATTTTCCTGATCAGTTATATAAGGTTTTTGGTTGACTTGATTGGGTCTTCTTAATATAGTATCATGTCATCTGCAAAAAGGGATAGTGTTAATTCTTCTTTCCCTATTTTTTTTTATCCTTTTTATTTCCTTCTATTGCCTTATTACTCTGGCTAGAGTCTTCAGGAATCTATTGAACAGAAGAGGTGATAATGGACATCTTTGTCTTGTTCCTGTTTTTAGTGGGAACTTTTGCAGTTTTTCTCCATTTAATGTGATGTTGGCTGTGGGCCTTTTGTATATTGCCTCTATGATTTTGAGGTATGTTCCTTCTATTCCTATTCTCTGCAGTGCTTTAGCATGAATGGGTATTGGATCTTGTCAAATGCTTTTTCAATATCAATTGAGATGATCAGGTGATTTTTTTCTTTGATTCTGTTTATGTGGTGAATTACATGGATTGCCTGGGATGAATCCAACTTGGTCATAGTGTATAATTTTCTTTTCTTTTTCAGAGGGGAGGTATATTTCCTTTATATAAGGGCAGGAAGCTGATAGAAAAGAAATTGAGGAGTGTGTTGAAGGTAATCATTCTAATGAGTAGACTGAATCACATGCTGTACTGCACAGTTACCGTGGTATGGATGCAAGGCAGAAAGACAGATCAGCAGACTGTTGGTCATAGTGTATAATTTTCTTGATGTGGTGTTGAATGCACATTGCTAATATTTTGTTTAGCAGTTTTGCATCTAAGTTCATCAATGATATA
>PVLC010005115.1:0-25242 GCA_004027655.1 Graphiurus murinus | reverse complement strand
ATTTTTTATTCTTTATTTTGAAACCAGGTCTCACTAAGTTGCGAAGTGCCTCACTATGGTAGCTGAGGCTGGCCTCGAACCCAGATCCTCCGATCTCAGCCTCCCGAATGCTGGGATTACAAGCGTGCGCCACCACGCCCGGCTTCTGCTTTGATTTTCATAATTTCCTGTCTTCTACTAGCTTTGAGGTTAGACTATTTTTGTTTTTCAAGAGCTTTGAGCTGTGTCATTAGGTTATTTATTTGGTGATTTTCTGTTCTTATGTGGGCATTCAGTGCTATAAATTTTCCTCTTAATATTGTCTTCAAAGTGTCACGGAGGTTTTGATATGTTGTGTCTCTGTTTTCATTGGTTTCTAGGAATTTTTAAATTTTTCCCCTTTCTTTTTCTACGACTCACTCCTCATTCAGCAGTGTGGTATTCAGTTTCCATGTGTTTACATGGTTACTCTGGGTCTTCTTAGAATTGATTTCTAGTTTCATTCCATTGTGGTCTGAAAATATGCATGAAATTATGTTACATTTTTTTAATTTGCCAGTGCTCTCTTTGTGGCCCACAATGTAGTCTATTTTGGAGAAGGTTCCATGGGCAGCTGAGAAAAATGTGAATTCAGCTGTAGTTAGGTGAAATAGTCTTATGTATCTAATACATCCATTTGGTTTATGGTATTCTTTAGGTCTGAAGCATCTTTATTGACCTTTTTTTAGAAGATCAGTCTAGTTATTTGAGAGGAGTATTGAAGTTTCCCAGTATTAGTGTATTGGGATCTATGTGTGATTTTATATCATGCAGAGTTTGTTTTATGAAAGTGGCTGTTGACTGGGGCATAGATCTTGATAATTGTTATTTCTTCTTACTGGATTGTTCCTTTTACTGGTAAGAAATGACCTGCTTTGTCTCTTCTGATAAACTTAGGTTTGAAGTCTAATTTATCTGATATCATGGTTGCTACTCCTGCTTGTCTTTGAGTTCCATTGGCATGAATTACTTTACTCTAGCCCTTCATCTTAAGTTTGTGGGAATCTTTGCTTGAAAGGTATGTTTCTTGCAGGCAGCATATAGATGGATTCTGGGTTTTGATCTATTTTGCCACCTTGTATCTTTTTATTGGGGAGTTAAGACCATTTATATTCAGTGTGATTATTGAGAGATGATTTTTAATTCCTAACATTTTGAGTTTTTACTTCTGTTTCGGTGCTGTTTATTCTTCTTTGCTTAGTTGTTTGCTTCCTGGAAAATATTGCTTCTCTGACTCTGATGTTTACTTGTTAGTTCTTCTTTGCAGTTAATCTCTCCACGTATTTTCTCTAGTACTGAATTGGAAGACAATAAATTCTTTCAGTTTCTGTTTGTCATCGAAGGTTTTTATTTCCCCATCAATTTTGAGAGAGCGTTTTGCTGGGTAGATGAATCTTGGCTGCAAGTTCTTTTCTTTGAGAGGTTGGAATATGTTACTCCAGTCCATCCCGGCTTTCATGAATTGGTTTGGGAGGTCTATAGTGATTCTAATTGGTTTGCCTCTGAATGTTGCTTGGCTTTTTACTTTTGTTGCCTTTAGAATTCTCTCCTTAGCCTCTACATTAGTCAACTTGATTATTATGTGGCGTGGTGAATCTCTTCTTTGTTCTTGTCTAAAGAGGGTTCTATGTTTCTTGTACCTGTGTGTCAACTTCTCTTTCTATGTTTGGAAAATTCTCTGATATTATTTCTTTGAAAAGATGGTTTATTCCATTAGTTTCAACTTCTAATCCCTCTTCTATGTCTATTATTCTTAGGTTAGCTCCTTTGAAATTGGCCCAGATCTCATCAATGTCCAACTCATACTGTCAATTTTTTTTCTAGATTATGTACTATGGATTCATTTTTGCTTTTTTTTTCCCCCCTTTTTTGCAGTACTGGGGATGGAACCTGGAGGCATTCTGCCTCCAAGCTACAGCCCCTGCCCTATTTTTTTATTCTTTATTTTGAAACAGGGTCTCACTAAGTTGCAGAGGGCCTCACCAAGCTGGTGAGGCTGGCTGAGAACCTGGATCCTCCAGTCGTAGCCTCCCAAATGCTGGGATTACAAGCATGCACCACCACGCCCAGCTGGATTCATTTTTGGAATGGTCATCTTCTAAGAGTCATATTCTATTTTCCATGTGGTCTAATCTACTGTTTATTGTTTGTATTGATGCCTTCACTTCAATTATTGCATCTTTCACATTCTTCACTTCCTTTAAGACTTCTCTATGATTACTGTTCAGGGTGTCAGATGCTTTGTTTACTCATTCCTTTATTTCTTTCCAGCTCTCTCTGCATTCTTTCTGGAAGTTTTGTATTGTTTCTATTATTGAAGTTCTGCATTGTTCTTCTGGTAATCTCTGCCATTCAGTGTTGTTGAGTTATATTATTGTGGGGTTGTGGTGGCTCATTGTTTCTTTGCCATTTTCCTTCCCATGGTTTCTCTGTTCTTAAATTTATATCTTTGCTGCTCTTGCAAGCTTTCTCTCAATTTATAGGTTTCTTATTTTTTCTCTCTGTGAATAGTATCTTGTGCTGAGTTGCAATTGCTCTAGGACTTCTTCTGCCCAGTCTATTGATGCCTTTGGTGGATTTCAGGTGTTGACTTCTATGGTCTTTTTGTTGATTCTGTTATAGGAATTCGTCACAGGGATGTGAGTAGGACAGTTTGTAGTCTCTGTGTTTTTAGGCCTCAATGTGAGATTTGTTGAGCTATTCCTCCTATCAGCAGAGGTGAATTTATCCTTAGGGTTTGGCAGTCCTTTCTGGTGGTTCACCTCTCTGGTCCATTCTCTGCAGTCAGATGTTTGCTGGTATATACAAGGACAGGTTGTGTTTGGTGGTAAAGGTTGGGTGAGAAGTCACAGTGGTGAATGCAAGAATAGGGTAAAGTAGAGGCTATGGTCCAATGGAATAAGAGGTTGAATGTGTTGAGGTGATATGTGGTAAAGATTAGAGATCATGGATATGTCCAGGGATTCTGATAGTCAATGTAGAATTTTTAGGTGTGGTGGTATGAAATGGTCTGATATGAGACAGGGAAAAAGGGAAAAATAAAAGAGAAAGTGTTGAGGAGAAGAATATAGATGGGAGAGAGGGAGAGAAGCATGTAAAAGTGATAAGAAAGAGAGTCAACAAACTGAGCAAAAAATAACAAAGCAAACAATCATCCAAACAAACATAAGTAAATCAAAGCAATTCAAACCAAAACCAGAAAACAACAAAAAAACAGAACACAAAAAACCCCAAAACTAAAAAACAACAACAACCAGAAACAATAATTAAAACTCTGCTAGTTTATAAGTACAGAGCTGAGTTGACCTCTACAGTCCTTTTGGATCTGTGTGGACAATTTCAGCTTTTAAATATCTGCTCACTCTATTAGATTTTTGCATGTTTCTCTAGCATTCTTATTTGTTCTTTCTGTCAGTGCAGGCAGGGAGTTCTACTGATGTCTCTCCACTGCAAGCTTGTGTCTCTGAGCTCTCCACAGGGCCTGTCTGTGTGTCTGTCTCTGTCTCTGTCTCTCTCTGTCTCTGTCTCTCTCTCTCTCTACATTTGCTGGTGGTGGGGGTGCAGTCTAAATGCAGGGAATTTTCCAGAGTGCCCAACAGGTCTCTATGCCCTGCGTGCAGTGGGTCCATCCCTAACTTCTGCTCCTATCCAATCACTAGAAGGGCGGTTGACTGAGTTTATCCTTTGTATATGTGCCCCCATACCTCGGGAGTGCAATTTATCTTACAGATCCCTGCTGCTCTGGCTCCAATGTTAGGGGTGAGCTGGGGTGTCCTAGCTGTAGGCTTAAGCTGGTTGTCCCAGGTGTTCTTGATCACTGTTGATCCTGTGGGGATATGCCACCTGATTAGTGTGTGGAGTTCTGTAGTCACTTACTCCACATCTGGTCGCTGAGTGCACAGGAGGTTGTTAGAGATCTTGGTGATAATAGACCCTGCTCTGGGCAGCTGGCAAAATGGCAGCCTCCACTCTGTGGCCACTGCCTTGCACATGGCAGCTCCTTTGTTTTCCCTGGTCTGCTTTCTGGGTTCTGATCAGTTGCTTTTATTGCTTTGTTCACTTTTTTGCTACTTTGCTTTTCTTTCCTTCTGTCAAGAAGCTGCTTTTGTGGCAGTTTTGGTTCAAGTTCTGCAGTGCAGTTGATTGCTGCTCTGGCTCTGGAGGGAGAGGTGAGCTGGGGTGGACCCATCACGGGCTTACACTGGTGATCCCAGGCATTCCAGTCACTGTTGATTGTGCGGGAATATGCCACCTGATTTGGATGTGGAGTTCTGGAGTCACTTACTCCACATCTGGTCACTGGGTATGCAGAAGTTCATTAGATATCTCGGTGTTAGTAGACCCCACACTGGGCGGCTGGCTCAATGGCAGTCATTGCTCCACAGCATGTGCCACTATCATGCGGACCAGCTCCTGTGCTCTCTCTGGTCGGTTTTCTGGGTTCTCTTCAGCTACACGTCAATTTTCATTGTTGTGTATGCTTTTTTGTTGTTGTTTTTCTTCTGTCAAAAAGCTACTTTTATGGCAGATTTGATTCGAGCTCACAGCACCTGAGGAGAGGTGTTTCACTCAGATGCCATCTTGCGCTCTCTATAAAGATAATTTTAATTCTTCTTTTCCTATACAAATTCCTTTGATATCCTTCTCGTGTCTTATTACTCTGGCAAAGTTTTCAAGGACTATATTGAAAAGGAGTGGTGATAGTGGGTATCCTTGTCTTGTTCCTGATTTTAAAGAGAATTTGTGCAATTTTTCCCCCCTCAGTATGATGTTGCCTTTGGGTTTATTGTATATTGCCTTAGTGATATTAAGATATATTCATTCTACTCTGATTTTCTGCATGAATTTTCTGTTTTTAGCATGAATGGGTGTTGGATTTTGTCAAATGCTTTTTCAGTTTCTATTGTTATGAACATGTGATTTGTGTTCTTAGTTCTATTTATGTGGTGACTAATATATATTGATTTGCTTATGTTGAACCAGCCTTGCTTTCCTGGGATGACACCAACTTAGTCATGGTGTACAATTTTTGTGATGTAGTTTTGAATGGGCATGGATAGTATTTTGTTTAGAATTTTTGCATCTATATTCATCAATGATATTGGTCTATAATTTTCTTTTCTTGAGGTATCTTTATTTGGTTTTGATATTATTGTGATACTGACCATATAGAAGGAGTTTGGGAGAATTTCTTCTCTTTCAGTTTCATGAAATAACTTGTGAAATGTTGGGACTAATTCTTCTGGAAAGATTTTGTAGAATCCAGGTGGAAATCCATTTGGACCTGGGCTTTTCTTTGATGGCAGAATTTCTATTGCTGTTTCTATTTCTCTGCTTGCTATTGGTCGGTTTCAGTTTTCTATATCATTTTGGTTCAATTTAGGAAGGTCGCATTTGTTTAGAAATCTGTTGATGTCTTCCATGTTTACCAGTTTATTGAAATATAAGTTTTCAAAATAGTTTATAATGATCCTCTGAATTTCCTCACTGTCTGTGGTGATATCTCCTTTTTCATTTCTGATTTTAATAATTTGGGTTGATCCTCTCTTTTTGTTGGTTAGGTTGGCTAGGGATTTGTCCATCTTGTTAATCTTTTCAAAGAACCAGCTTTTGGATTTGTTGATTTTATGTATTTTTTTTAATTCTCTATATCATTTATTTCTGTTCTGATTTTAATTATTTCCTATCTTCTGCTGACTTTGGGATTGGACTGTTCCTGTCTTTCTAGGTCCTCGAGGTGTGTCATTAATTGGTTTACTTGGTGACTTTCTATTTTTCTTATGTACCCACTCAGTGCTATATATTTCCCTCTTACCACTGCCTTCAAAGTGTCCCATAGATTTTGGTATGTCATGTCTCTGTTTTTGTTTAATTATGGGATTTTTTTTATTTCTCCCTTTATTTCTTTTCTGATCCAATCCTCATTCAAGTGTGTATCATTTAATCTCCATGAATTTATGCAATTTATTTTGGTCTTCCTATTGATTTATACTTTTTTTCATTGTAATCTGAAAAGATGTAGGGAATGATATTGCTACTTTTGACTTTGCTGGTGGTTTCTTTGTGGCCCAGGATGTGGTCCATTTTGGAGAATTTTCCATGGGCAGCTGAGAAGAATGTGTATTCAGCTGATGCTGGTTGAAATATTCTGTATATGTCTATTAAGACCATTTGGTTTATGGTGTTAAGTTTGAAGAGTCTTTACTAATCTTTTGTCTGGATGATCAATCTTGTGGTGAGAGTGGTCTTGAAGTTTCCCATTCTTATTGTATTTTGGGTTTACTTGAGACCCAAAGAGTTTGTTTTACAAATGTGGGTGCACTCACATTTGGGGCATAAATGTTTACTATCATTATATCTTCTTGCTGGATTGTGCCTTTTATTAAGAAGTTCCCTGCTTTGTTTTTTCTGATGTGTTTTTGCTTAATGTCTGTTTTGTTGGATATGAGTGTTGCTACCCTTACCTGGTTTTGGTCTCCATTGCATGGCATATCTTTTCTATCCTTTTACCTTTAATATATGGATATCTTTGGCTGTAAGGTGAGTTTCTATGAAGCTGTATATAGTTGGATTATGTTTTTAAATCCACCTTGCCCGTCTATGTCTTTTAATTGGGGAATTAAGACCTTTTACATTCAGAGTTATTTTTGAAATATGATTTTTGTTTCCTGCCATTTTGTGTTCTATATTCTGTTTGATACAATGTTATTTCTACTTTTCTTAGTTGCCCACATGGTGGAACTTGCCTATTATCTGTTTGTGGAATTTGCTTCTTCCTTTTTTATGATTTATTTCTTTAAATATTTTTCTCTAGTGCCGGCTTGGAAGTCATGAATTTTTTTAAGATTCTGCTTATCTTGGATGTTTTTTATTTTTTCATCAATTTTTAATGATCGCTCTGCTGGATATATAAGTCTTCATTGGAAATTGTTTTCTTCCAGGTTCTGGAGTACTTCATGCCTGTCCTTCCTGGCATTTGTGACTTGGGGTGTGAAGTGTGAGTGATTTTTATTGTTTTGTCCTTGAATGTCACCCATTTTCTTGTTCTCACTACTTTTAAGATTTTTTTTCTCGGCCTGTACATTAGTCATTTTTATTACATGGCATGGGGAGGTCCTTCTTTGATCTTTTCTTATTGGTGTTCTGCATGTTTCCTGCATGTATGTCTCCAAGTCTTTTTTATGTTTGGAAAATTATTTTTCTGAAGAGGTTTCTAATATCCTTGATCTGTGCTTCTAGACCTTCTTCAATGCCTTGTATCTGTAAGTTAGTACATTTCATACTGTCCTATGTTTGTTGAATGTTTAGGTTGTGTTGTTGTAATGTCTTCTATATACTGTTGACTGTGCTTTCAGTTTTGAATGAACTGTCTTTCAAGAGTGATACCTTGTTTTCCATGTGGTCTAGCCTTTCAGAGTTGATTTCTATTGATGTATTCAATTCATTTATTGACTCCTCCATTTTATTCAGAGCCTCTTTTCTGGTTTTTAAAGCCTCAATTTCTTCCTTCAATTCCTGTGCCCTTTCTTTTAGGCCTTTCATCATATTGAAGATCAGAATTCAGAATTCTTCTTACATTTTTTGCAGATCAGTATTGGTGATCTCCAATGTTGTTGAGTTGTGGAAGTTTATTATTTCCTCACTATTACTTGTTCTCATATTTTCAGAGTTCTCAGGTTTGTGTTTCTGTTGTCTTGACATCTTTCTTGCTCATTGAGTGTGAGTCCAGTGTTTATTTGTTATCCTTTTATAAAAAGTCTATGCTGGGGGTATATCTTCACCTCTACTAATCTGACTCAGATAATCAAAGCCTCTTTAACTAGATATAGTTCTTAGTGAAAGCAAACAGGCATCTCTGGCTTCAGGCCACTGTGTTCTGGCCCAAACTCTTCAGGGCCCAAGACTATAATGTCCTATTCAGATCCTGCAGCCTGCTGGTTGGGAATTAATGAATCCCAGAGACTGCTGCTGTTCTGCTGATTGTGAGCCTGTAATATTGCACAATGCTAACCTCTGACTTCTGTGACCTGTGGGCTTAGGCTCAGCAAAGGTAGGGATTGCTATGCTCCAAATTTATGGCCTGGCTTGCTGAGCTTTGATGGCCCCTGGGACACCACTCCAGATTTGCTTGTTACAATCATGTGAGGTACTTTCAATCACTAGCATACATGCATGCCAGGTACAAACTCTGCTGGAGGAGAGAGTATTGAATTTTCAGCCTGTGCCTGGGATCAAATGATACCCTGCTGGGTCCCTGGCCTCTTGGCATGGTTTGGTCCAGATGCTGCTGCTGCTCTCTGCCCTAGGCCCAAGGTCTGGCAGGGAGAGATTCCACAATCTCTCCTCTTGGGTGGCTCTGTTACTTAGCCCCAGGGACACCCCCCTGTCCTGGGCAACTGAACTCCTGGGGGCCCTTGCTGGCCTTCAGTGCTTGTGCTGGTGTTTGTAGCACCCAAACACGGCCAAGTGCAAGTTCACCACTTTTGGAGCCTGCAATTTGGTAGGCTGAGTTATTTCCCCTAGACACCAGGGATGATGTTCTATGGCAATTCTAGTGACTCTACAAGGGCTTCTCAAACTGCTGACTGCAGTTCCCTCCCATCTGCCTCTAGGGGTATCTACTAAATCATGTTTCTGCTGTCTGCAATAGTAGTCCCCACCCCATCTCTGCAGGGGTGATTTGCAAAGTCTCAGGCTCCCACAAGTCTATTTCCTTGTCATGAAAGTCCCTGTGTCTGGACACAGCCATTTACCCCAGAACAGTTGGTTAACTTACAGTCCTGATGGGTGCTGTTCATTGTTCTGGATTGCTGTTGGAAGATGGGTTTTGATGCAGCCACGGTGTCAGGATCCAGCCAGAGTGAAATTCCAACCACTTTCACTAATGGTCTGTAGTCACCAGCCTCACAACAATCCAATTTTCTTCCTGGAGGTCCCTGGAAGCCACAGTGCTGGCAGCTGCCAGCTCAGACATTGCCTGGCTAAGATGGCACTGGTGTCAGCAGGCTCCATTATACAGATGGGAGGCATGGAGAGCTTATACAGTCCTCTGATCTTTTTTTCTAGTTCTGGTTCTGTGGCTTTTTAACTTTTATTTTTTGTTGACTGTTTTGTTGCTTTTTTGCAGAAGTCATTGGCTTTTTTGCTGGGGGTCTCTGCAGGCCATAGTGCTGGCCTATATTTTATTTTATATGATTATTTTATCTTTAGTGAATTTGAAACTGCCTTAGAGGGTTAGCCAGACATACTTCCTTAAACAAACATACATTCTTCTTCAAAAATAAGATCATGCCGGGGATGGTGGCGCATGCTTGTAATCCCGGTACTTGGGAGGCTGAGACAGGTGGCTCCCAGGTTCATGGTCAGCCTCAGCTACTTAGTGAAGGCATCTGTAACTTAGTGAGACCCTGTTTAAAAATAAAGTATAAAAATAGGGCTGGGGGTGTAGATTGGAAGTAGAATGTCCCTGGTTTTAATACCCAGCACTGTAAAATAAATAAATAGGATCATTCACCATGATCAAGTTATTTCATTCCTGGGTGCAAGGATGCTTTGACACAGAAAAATCAATAAATGTAATATATCACATCAACAAAATTAAAGTTAAAATCATATGAATAGATGTAAAAAAGTTGATAAAATTCAACATCTGTTCATGATAAAATCCCTGAACAAGTTAGGTCAGAAGGATTATTGCTCAACATAATAAAGGTTATACATACCAAAGCCACAGCCAAAAATCATAGTGGATAGATAAAAAACAGACATAATTTACTTTAATATCAAAAACAAGGTGTCTTCTCTCCCTTGTCTTATTCAATATAGTACCAAAAGTTTTAGCTGGAGCAATGAAGTGAGTGAGAGAAATGAGAGACATACAAACAGAAAGGGAGGACATACAACTGTTTGCAGATGGTCTGATTATTGGTATAGAGAAAAAGCTAAATATTCTGACAAACAGACAATTAAAGATGATATATGAATTTACTAAAATTATAGGATAGAAAATCAGCTGGGTGTGGTGGTCCATGCTTGTAATTCCAGTACTTAGGAGGCTGAGACTGGAGGATCTGGGTTCATGGCCAGCTGCCACAGCTCCTTAATAGCTGGATCTTCAGCAAGACTCGGTCTGCCGGAGTCCTGCAAGGCAGATGATTCCAAAAGAAGGAATGTGTGGCATATCCCACTTTGCATTATTATATTCTGGAAATTTTGGGTGCTTTGGGTTTTGCTTTTACATTAATTATAAAGGAAAATTTCTTAGAAACATGTGGCCTCACAGAAAATGATCTCTTAGCTGAAAAAAAAAAAAAAAAAAGCAGTGCCTCGAGACAACCCAATTCATTAACCTCTTATAAGCATTAGTCTAGAAACAGGCTTTGCTTGCAAGTTTATCTAAATAGCTACTACAAATAGTCTTTTGCCCACTCCCACCTGGTCTCTCTAGAATTTTTACAGGATACATTAACCCTCTAACTACCTAAGATAGAACACTGCTTAAAGGGGCTAAGGAAATTGTAAAGACTTTAACTAATGGAAAAGAATTTCTATATACGTGTTGTATTTTTAAGAATTTTTATGTGCAAAAGAATTTTTTTATACATATTGTAACCTTGACTGGTTGAGGATAACCTTTGGAAAAAAAGGTCTGTAGAAATTCCTGTTCTATATGCCTCATTGAAAAAAAATAGTATAAAACAGTGACTAACAAACAATAAAACAGATACATTTCTTCACTGCATTCGGTGTGAGCGTATTCTTGCAACCTCGTCTCATTCCACACCTGTCAAGGGAACCCCCAACCCCACTGCCTCGAGGACTGACCCCAGCAGCCAGCCTTAGCTACATAGTGAGGCCCTCTGCAGCTTAGTGAGACCCTGTTTCAAAATAAAGAATAAAATATGGGACTGGGGATGTAACTTGGAGGTAGAATGCCTCTGGGTTCAATCTTAAGTACTTAAAAAAAAAAAAAAAAAGAAAATCAAGATATAAAAACAGTAGCCTTTCTATATACCAATAATGAACTTGCTGATTAAGAAATCATGGAAGCATGATAGGTAAAAAATAAAATATTAGGAACTTAACCAATGAAGTGAAAAACCTCTATAATAAACATTACATAGCATTGCTGAAAGAAGTGAAGAAGATACAAAAAAATGGGAAGATCTCCCATGTTCATGGATTGGAAGAATTAATATTGCTAAAATGACTACACTCTCCAAAGTAATGAACAGATGCAGTGCAACCCCCACTAAAATACCAGTGGTATTCTTTATAAAACTAGAAAAAACAATCCTAAAAGTCATATGGAAGCAAAAGAAGACCCCAAATATCCAAAGCAATATTGAGGAAAAAGAACAAAATTGAAGGCATCAAAATATCTAATTTCAAGACATACTACAGAGCCATAGTAATCAAAATAGTATGAAACTGGTATAAAAACAGACACATAGACCAATGGAACAGAATGGAGAAGCCATAAATAATTCCACATATCTACAGTCAACTAATTATTGGGAAACATTCCAAAACACACACTGGAGAAAGGACAGAATGGGAATGGTCCTGGGAAACTGAATATTTATCGATAGAAGATTGATACTTGACTTCTTATCTCTCACTCTGTGAAAAAATCAACTAAACATGGATCAAAGACCTAATGTAAGATCTAAAAATACTAGGAGAAAAATTAGAGGAACCACTTTGGTGACATTATACAGGCAATGATTTTCTGGAAAGGACCCCAAAAGCACAAGGAAGAAAAGCAAAAATTGATGATAGGATTACATAAACCCCAAAAAGCTTCTTCACAGAAAGGAAACAATAGAGTAAAGAGTCAAACTACAGAATGGAAAAAAAAATATTTGTCAACTATCCACTTGACAGAGGACTAATATCTGAAAGATATAAGGAACTCAAAAAACTTAACAATGGTACCAAATAATCTGATTTAAAAATGGGCAAGTGGTCTGACTATACACTATTCAAGGAAAAATACAAATGGCTAATATTGAGAAATGATAAATATCATTAGCCATCAGAAAAGTGCAAGTCAAAATTATAATGAGACATCATCTCACCCCACTTACAATGGTTATCATAAAATAAATGAATAACAAATGATGGTGAGGATATGGAGAAGCAAAGAACTTTTATACATGATTGGTGGAAAAATAAATTAATATAACCACTGAGGAAAATAGTATGGATGCTCCTAAAAAAAGTAAAATATAGCTTTATCAGTTCTGGGTATATAGCCTCAAGAAATGTAACCAGTATACCCCAGTATACCAGAGTGATAGATGCCTATGTTTAGTGAGGCACTTCTCATAATTGCTGAGATATGGAATCTGCCTAGGTACCCATCAACAGATGAAGGGATAAAAAATATCATATATAAACACAATGGAGAATCACTTAGCCATAAAGAAGAATAAAGTTGTATCATTCACGGCAAAATGGCTGGAACTGGAGGACATTATGTTAAAAGGAATAGGACATAAAATAATCCATAGCCAATGCCAAATCAGGAAGTAAGAACTGTAGCTTTTGAAAAAAAGCATGCCAACACCCAAGAAGTCCCTTTAGAAACACTTCTGGCTTCTGTTAAATCTCTATCCAGTACTAATGTTGGCTTGCACTGAATGTAGGAGGTAATGGGGAGCATTCGAGTTGCTTCTTAAAGCAGCCAAGAACTTTCATGGCTGTTCTCAGAATAGAGCCAAGGACTTAATCCTCATCTGTAAAAAGAAGACATTTGATTAGATAACTTCCAGCTGTAAAAATTGTGTGATCAGCTAATTATTCATTACAGAGGTCTAGCTCTTTAAATTTATCTCACATGAATCAATTTATGTCAGTAAAAGCCTGCTGGCACCGAGCCACAAAGAAGAAAGACTGTTTTGCAATTTATCTTATACTCACGCATGATGAACTACAAAAACAATCAATAAAGATGGTTTTATTCTGAAGATAATTTAAAAAAAATTTTTTTTTTAAATTGGTGCACTGTAATGATACATCTTTGTTAGGTACAAGCTGATAAAGGCATAAAGGTTGTCAATAGCTTCTCCGATGTAGACTGTGTTTAGAAGAGTTGGAGAAAGAGGGAGGAAAAAGAAAAGAGAGAAGGAGAAGCTCTGAGTATTCTCTCAAAATTACTTAGCATCACCTTTTTTTTCCCTGCCATGGCCATGTAATACCTTTCCTCTCCTGATAGCCTATACTGTCAGACAAAAGCAAATGCCTTATCTTTGGTTTGAATTTTTCCAGCACCAAGTGTTTCCATCTAGTTTGTTCCTAGAACAGGAAGAAGAGCCTAACACTATTTTCAGTCTTTCTTTAGGACTTGCTGGAAGTAAGGCTTTCCTGAATATCTTTTCCAATCTTTAGCAATGATTTAAAATTTTCTCCCCACCTTTGACATCAGAAAGACATAGGAATAAAAGCATTGGAGAAAATTTGTTTTTAGCAACCATCACCATTTTAGAACACATTGGCAGTATTTCTATTTCTTCTGATTATAGTGCTATTTTTTAAATAGTACTCCAGGCAAGTTATATCACCGTAGCAATGACACACTGAACAGCCACCAGTGTGCAGTAAAGTTTCTAAACTTTTTTTCTAAAGAAAGTAAATGGGAAGGTAGGTAATGCTGATAGAAAAAAAAAATAAGTCTTTCCTCCTTGGTGTGGAGGAAAGGCGTTTACAGTCTCATTTGGAAAACAGAATTCAAATTGTGTCTTTACTACCAGCCGTTTCTTTGTTAACCAATATGCTTTTCTATGACACAGAAAGTCTCTTTTTTATTTGGTACTGGGGATTGAATCCAGAGGCCTTTTACCTCTGAGCTACATCCCTTTTTATTTTTTGTTTTGAAACAGTGTCTCACTGGTTGGCTTTGAATCTGCAATTCTCCTGTTTCAGCCTCCCAAATAGTAGGATTAGAGGCAAGTACCACTGTCAGAAAGGCTCCTTTTAAAACAAAAATTTAGAGCAAAGAACTATAGCACACCCCAGTTATACTAGTACTTAAGAGACTGAGGCAGGAGAATCACAAGTTCAAGGCTAGCCTTGACAACTTAGTGAAAACCTGTTTCAAAAAATAAAATAGGGCTGGGAATGTGGCTCAAAGGTAGAATATCTCTAAGTTCAATTCTCAGTAACACACACACACACACACACACACACACACACACACACACACACAGAGTAAAAAAGGAAGAAAGAAAGAAAATCTGGCAAGAGAAGTCCAAATATTTTGAGCAATTGAATATAACTACCCTAATATTAAAATCAATCTTTGAATTTAAAGATATTTCTAGCCGGGCATAGTGGCACATACTTGTAATCCCAGTACTTGGGAGGCTGAGACAGGAGGATCACAGGTTCTCAGCCAGCCTCAGCAACTTGTGAGGCCCTCTGCAACTTAGTGAGACCCTGTTTCAAAAAATAAAGAATAAAATAGGGCTGGGAGTACAGCTTGGAGATAGAATGCCCCTGGGTTCCATCCCCAGTACCACAATAAATAAATAAATAAATAAATAAATAAATAAATAAATAAATAAATAATAAAAAGCTATTTCTTTGTGGAAATTTTTATGACTATAAACTTGTTTCTTGGGATTCAATCAATCTTGTATTTCATCTTGAAACCAAGGTAGACTCAGAACAGAATTGTACTACACTTGTGAGACAGGCTCTCAATCCAAACATGACTTTGCTAGGATCAAATTGTGAGATGGAATTCAGAAATGCTTAAATATAGATTTTGTTTTTGTTTTTGTTTTACTTATGAGATACAGTAAAACTAGGTGATTTGAATTGCATATATATTGTGACATATTCACCACAAACTAACCTATTCAGTTACCTTTTCTTTTGCCCCACCCCCAATGTGGTAAGAACACTTAAAATTAATCCTCTTAACTTCTTTATCTTGCATAAATGAAACTTCATACCACCTGATTCACAAAAAGAAGCAGCAGCAGCAGCAGCAACCAGGCATGGTGGTACATGCCTGTAATCCCATTACTTGGGAGGCTGAAACAGGAGATCAGTTTGAGAACAGTCACAGCAGTATAGCCAGACTCTCAGCAATGTAATGAGATCCTGTTTCAAAAAATAAAATAAAAAGGGCTAGCCATATAGCTTGGACATAGAACACCCCTGGGTTCAATCTCTAGTACAACACACACACACACACACACACACACACACACACACACACACACACAGATAAAATTTCTGGCTTCATAAAGCTCACAGTCTAGAGGGAGATAGACATTAGATATTTCAAATTTTATATAAGTGTAGAATTTTAGAAAAATAGGTTATTGTGAGAGAAACTGTTAACAGCTTTGTTGGGAGGTCACATTTTTCTCTGAGAAAGAAACATTTAAATTGAAACCCCAAGGATGAGTAGGGTTTCAACAAGAGGAACACTGGGGGGCAGGGCAGTTCCAGGTAGGGAGAACATCAACACCATGCAGGAGTGCTCAGAAACTCAATTTTCACCACCAGAATCAACCATCAGGTGAGATAATTCTTACATTGTGTTTCCAAAAATTGGAAATTTTCTGGATGACATCATGGAGTTGGATCTCTCTTGTGTGTAGGATTCACAATGAAATGCTGCAGTGCGTCTCTTGACTGGATAAAAATTGACATTAATAATGGTTAAAAACAAACTTCAGCTAGCAAAACTTGTCCAGCTAACTTCATGGAAATTAAAGCAGCAGCTTCTATTGAAGATAATATTGTCAAAACATGGAGATCTTGCCAAATAAAGTCAGAAGATATTAGGAAATACACACAATTAAATACCTAGAGAAGATTTCAGATATGTGGACAGACATGCACACTGATATCCTTCTTTACTAGAGGAACAACTTCCCATTCAAAATCTAGAAAGCCGGGCGTGGTGGCGCACGCTTGTAATCCCAGCATTCGGGAGGCTGAGACCGGAGGATCCGGGTTCACGGCCAGCCTCAGCTACCTAGTGAGGCACTCCGCAACTTAGTGAGACTCGGTTTCAAAATAAAGAATAAAAAATAGGGCTGAGGGTGTAGCTCGGAGGTAGAATGCCCCTGAGTTCAATCCCCGTACCCCCCCCCAAAAAAAAATCTAACTGAAAAATTCCCAGAGAGCCCATAATTTCAGATGAATATGTTACTCTTTATTTTCATAAAGACTGGTAGGTCTGTCCTGTTTGCAAGTTTCCCAGTATTAAGAAACATGGCAATATATTTACATGTATAGCCCAAAGTCTATGGAATTGCCTCTCAAATCTCTACAAAGACAGATTTCTAGGCTGTTTCATATATGGCAATATAGCTGCCTACTCCTCAATTATCTTGAATAATTTTGTAGATACTATATTTATTAACTTTATTACTATCTTAGAAAAATATTCCCCAATGTGTACTTCATAGAACACCAGATTCAAGGGATAATAATATATGAGAGGGAGGGAGGGAGGGAAGGATAGAGGGAGAGATGAGAGAGAGAGAGAAAGGAGGAGGAAAAGGAGGAGGAGGAGGAGGAGGAGGAGGAGGAGGAGGAGGAGGAGCAGCTGTGGTGGCACACACCAGTAATTCTAGCTACACAAGTTTGAGGCCAGTCTGAACAACATAGCAAAACCCTGTCTCAAAATAAAATTTAAGAAGGGGCTGGGCATGTACCTTGATGATAGAGCACTTGCCTAGCATGAGAAAGGCCCTGGATTCAGTCTCTAAGTCTCTAGTACCATAAAGGAGAGAGAGAGAGAGAAAAGGAGAGAGAGAGAGAGAGAGAGAGAGAGAGAGAGAGAGAGAGAGAGAGAGAGAGGTGGAAAAAGAGAAAGATGGAGAGGAGAAAGTGATAGTGTGGGATTGAGAGATTTCTTCAGAGTACTTATGTGGAAATGTCAAATAAAAAAGGTTTATTGCATAATTCTTTATATCCTTAACATAGTCACTGGTGATTGGTGATATTAATAGAACACTTTCGCTTTCTAGTATTTCCAAGATACACTGATCCATGGAATCTTTTTTTTTCTTTCTTCTTCTTCTTCTTCTTCTTCTTCTTCTTCTTCTTCTTCTTCTTCTTGTTTTTATAAGAATAAGCATTCTCTAAAGCATTGGGAAATGCTGCCCAAATGAAAAAAAGTACATTTGAATGAGTATATATCTAAAGATCAAGAATGGATACCAGCAGAGTATGGTGGCACACGCCTGTAATCCCAGTACTTGGGAGGCTGAGACAGGTTAGAGTTCAGCCTCAGCAATTAAGCAAGGGGACCCTCAGCAACTTAGCAAGACACTGTTTAAAAATAAAAAATTAAAATTAAAAAAAGGACTTGAAGAATATAGAATGTCCTTGAGTTCAATCTCCAGTATTTAAAAAAGCATGTATGCTAATAAAAATCTAATGCAAATATTAAGTCATCATCTTAAAATTTGGGCTAGTTTTGTGTAATGCAAATTTAAATAAGGACATATGGGGCCATTACAATATATCAAAATGACTTCTGCTCCATCATCTTTTCAATCATAACAAAATACAGGGTTTATTAGCAGCTATAACTCCAAATCCTTTTTTGTTCTGCCACTGGAGTTACATGTCACAAGGTCTAAAGAACACATCAGGAGAGGAAGCACAACCATGTTTATCAGTCTTGTGTGTGTTTCTTCCATTGTTAGACAAAAATATGCTCAAAGCCCAATATCTATTCTAGAACTATCTGGTATTGATTTGTCAATAAGGCTTTCTGATGGCTCCCAAAGTTACTGAAGAATGGAATTCTGTTTCCAGTTAGAAGGTAAAAGTTTCTGACAGACCACTGCTCCCATGAAAACATCTAGAAAATACTAGATACTCTGAATACAAACAAACCAAATGCTCTAAATTCCAGAGAGGGAAAAGACCTTCCCAGATAGATAGAGATGGGAAGCTATACCTCAATGTCCTCTCTTCCTGAGCAGTGAAATGAATTTGCCAAATCTAAGTATGAATAGAATATTGGCTGGCCAAACTAAGTAGACTCCTCGGAAAGGAAGAAAAGCCATCACAGTTTTTAGCAGCTGTGCAAAACGGATATGACAGATTGGAATATGAAGAAGCCTCAAATATGGGCCAATTTTCAGCACATGCTGATTTCCCTTGCAGGACTTTTACTGTGTATTGGGAATAAAAGGAGGTGGGAGGCTGAGCTGCAATGACAGAGAGAAGTCTCCTGCAGCCTCACAGTGGTTAGGATTCAAAGTCCTAAAGAAGGGAAAGGGGTACACTAATTTCAAAACAGGTGTCATTCTCCTGAAACTAAAAGTAAAATAAATGTAATGAAAACTGGAATCTGATTTTGACCCAACTGAAATTCTGATTAGCATAAAGCAATTATATTCTCAGTGGAAACAACATGTAGTTTTCTTTAGTATGTGTGTGGGGGGGCAGTTAACATCACCTACAGGAAACAGAATGTTATTTATACTGTCTGCTGTGCAACAGCAAGAAAATGTTAAGCCAGAAAGGATGGCACATGCTCACAAGAATAAATAGTCATTAGAAACAGATCCACAAATTACCCAGATATTAGAACTTGTAGACAAAGTCTTTAGAATGCTATTATTAATTATGCTTTAAAGGAAATAGAGTAAGGGCAACAAAAAAGATGAAGAATTTCAATGGAAAAAAGTGGAATCTTTAAAAAAGAACTAAATATACACTCTAAAGCAAAATTAATATAATTTTGCATAATTAAGTATATTATGCAAAATTAGAAATAATTTTGCACAATTAGATATATTATGCAAAATTAGAAACACACTGGTTGAGTATAAGTCTGGAGCGAGCAGGAGAAAGGATTACTAAAGTAGAAAACAGTATGGAGGCTTCTCAAAAAATTTAAAATAGGACTACCACATGATATCCAGCAATGCTACTTCTGAGAATTTAACCCAAAGAATTGAAATAAAGATCTTGAGAAAATATTTGCACTCCCACATTCATTGCAGCATTTTTCACAAAAGCAAAGATGTGAAGACAAACCATGTGTCCATCAACAGATGAAGAGATAAAAGAGGTAACACTCACAGACACACATACATAATAGAATATTATCTTGCCTTAAAAAAGGAGACCTCTTCATGTGCTGAAATATCAACTAAACCCCATTGAGATGTACAATTAATAAACATTTAAAAAGATAATACAGATAGACTTAAAAAAAGAGAGCTCACGCCATATGCAACAACATGGTTGGAACCTGGGGATATCACGCCGATCAAAATAGGCCAGTTACTCAGTGACAAATGGTACGAGTCCACTCTCATGAGGTATCTAAGATAGCCGATCACACAGAAATACCTAATGATGGAAACAATTCAAATAATCCTTTGTTCATACATGGAAGTTGTTTTTATCAGTGTAAATATTGTCTATGGGGAGAGGAAGACAGAGGAGGAAACACTATAAATGCTGTGTGCAAGTATGTTTCTGTCACTCTGAACTTCACTATGATGTATAATTACAATGCACCAATAAAAATAATAAAATAAAAGAGTCAAGTGGTGGTTTCCAGGGACTAGAGGAAGTGACACATAAAGAGCTGTTGAAACTTTAAGGATATAAAGTTTCAGTTCTGTAAGATAGATGTGTTCTAGGGACCTGCTGGACAACATGGTGCCTTTAGTTAACTACACTGCATTATACACTTATACATTTGTTGAGAGTAGATCTCATATGAGGTGTTCTTACCACAATAAGAGAAATGAATCTTTAGCAAAGAATTTATATTCTAGAACTTATAGACTGGACATGGCAGAAGAAAAAAAATAGAATGAAATCAATATAATACCAGCTTGTACCTATCAATGATGTATGATTACAATGTACCAATAAAAAAAACAATATAAATAATACAAATTGCAGTATAGAGTGAAAAAAAGACTTCAAGAATAACAAAATAAAGCCCAAAAGATAAATATAGTGTCAGAGAGCCTGACTTATGTGTAGTAAGAATCCTAGCAGGAGAGAAGAAAGGAATACAGAAGCAGTATTTGAAGAGATAAATTACATATATTCTGTAAGTAGCTTTTTAAAGAAAGTACATTATAAATTGGGAATTACAAGGAAGAGTAGGTTGATAGCTACTGAAGTATTTAGTACTGAAGTACAAAATAAAGGACACAGGTCTTCAGTTAACCTTTTTAATTGACAACAGGTAGAAAATCTGAACACAGAAAGCAGGAAGTATCTCTAATCTAAAGAGGGCTGGGAGTCCAACCCACGTGCTACAGTCCCACAGCCAAAAAAAAGATAAAAAATGAGAATCTTTTTCTGTGTTCCCCTATAATCTCCCGCCAGAAAATGCCTTCCCTACCTCAGGTGGTCTGTCTCCCTGCAGAACTTTGTCCTGGATTCCTATTCTGACATTTCCACTTATGTCTCATAGGCCTGAACTAGATCACATAGGGGTCAGAAAGGTTTTTATGTTTTTCTGCTGGATGTAGTACAATCTGATTTCTCTCTCTCTCTCTCTCTCTCTCTCTCTCTCTCTCTCTCTCTCTCTCTCTCTCTTTCTCTCTCTCTCTTTTTTCTCTCTCCTCTCTCTCTTTCTCTCTTTTTCTTTTTGGTGCATTGTAATCATACATCATGATGAAGTTCAGAGTGATAAAGACACACATGCACACAGAAATTGGTAAGCTTTCCCCCAACTCCAACCCTGCTCCCTCCCTATCCCAAGCAAGATATCAAGAAAGAAGAGAAAAACAACATTGGATAAGTTACTGGCAGTCTCTGTCGCAAGGGTTAGAAAAAGGTTTATAAAGGAGGATTTGAACCAGATTTTGAAGATAGCATTAGAATCAGTCATGCAGGGAGAAGGCAGGTATTTCAAGTTTATAGGAGACCTGAGATGGAGAGTCTCATTCTAGAAGGTGAGGGGAGAGGAGAACAGACAAGATGTCTGAATAGGGTTGTTGTATAAAAAAGAGGGACCACAGGAAAGATGTGTTGAGATAATTCAGTGGAAGGTCTTAATAATAAAGTTCTTAGATTTGATTCTCAAAGTTTAAGTGAATCATTCACAGTTTTTTAGGAAGGAAGTATGATGATGAATCTGTGACTTATGGGAGATTAATTTGGCAATAAATAGAATGAATTGGAAAAAGAAGGGCTGGAGATGAGAAGAACTTGGAAGGCTGCAGTATAATCTGTCTGTCTTAGTGTCAGAATAATTCCTGAGTTTAAAATGTGGCGATGGAAATAGGTAAAGCAGCTTGGGGAGGAGGGACTGATCAATTGACCACAAAATACAGATTCTATTTTAAGCTACTCCAACTCATTCTTCTTATTGTAGAGTCTAAACCTCCAGATGTAGTCTTGTGTGATTTAAACATTTCTCAAATCTCAACAAAAAAGGGTCTCATGTTCAGCAATGGTAAACAGAATTCTGTGTCCATAGAATCAACAGATATCCAGACCTAAACAGATACAATGAAGAACCAAAATCTGTGGAAATATCTAAAAATGAAAAAAAAAACTGCCTTTACTATTGAATGCTCCAATTTCTGTACTTTGCATTTCAATTTATTCCAGACTGCAATGCACAAAAAATAAAGTTAATAACTCATACATTTGCAACTGTGAGGTTGCCTTAATGTGAAGCTCAGAGAGGTATTAAATGGTTAAAAATTAGAAATTTCACTGTGAGTTTATTCAATTGAGACCTTCCACTTTTGACTTCATTTCTAAAATATGTGTGTTGAAATCCATGACTGGCATGTTATTTACATAGAATTTAGTGTGTGTATGTGTGTGTGTGTGTGTGTGTGTGTGTGTGTGTGTGTTACTAGGGATTGAACCCAGGGACAGTCTACCTTTGAGCTATACCTTAAGCCCTATTTTATTTTTTATTTTGAAATGACCTTGCCAAGTTGCTGGCGCTAGCTGCAAACCTGTGATACTCCTGTCTCAGCCTCCTGAGTAGTGGAATTACAGAAGTGCACCACCAGGCCCAGCAGAATTTAATACCTTGAAGAAACAAAATAATCTAGGTCTATAGAAACAGTTCAGCGAATACTTCATTTAACCTCTAATGTCCTGCCACTCACCCCCAGCCACTACTCCAGTTATTTCCTAAATTGGAGATCTGATGTAGAAGTGATGCAGCCTATGATAAAATACAAAAACCAGTGAGATTTGAGGCTGTTGTGATGTTCATATATCTGCTAACATTTTCCTTCTGTTGCATGTTTACATATTTTTCTATTATAGTCCCTCACTTTGATTTTGAGAGAATCTGCATTTTCTTTTTCCTCTTTCAAACTTACCAACAGGAGCAGAATCTATTTTGAAGTTCCAGACAGAGTACTGAATAGATGGGACAATATATGTGCTAAAAATATGAGACATGATACTTGAACATGATTGATATCTGATTTTACCAGGCTTCCAGAACTCCTAAGTTCACTCTTTTAATTCTAAGTAGCAAAATGATGTAAAAGGTAAAAAAAAATTCAGATAATTTTCGAGTGAATAATCTTTTCACTAAAAATAGTTTTCTCTAACATATATACATATCTTATCATTTCCAGAATTGATGTAGCTTCAAGACACTCTAGCTATGTGATAATTTCCAAACTATAAGAATCTCCTTAGACTTTAAATCAACTCTCAGTAATAATTAACAAGATTGTACCAAGTATTCATCATGTGCCTCCTACTGTGCAGGCCACCATTAGAACAGAGATAAAGATCTGTCCTTTTTATTAAGAAGCTGATGGCCTAGTTAGAGAGACTGACAAGACTATAGCCTAGAAATAATTGAGTATATTTTTAGGTAGCTTGTAATGTATAATAATGAAGAATAATGGTGATAGTTACTATTTACTGAGTGCTCATGGAAGTCCCCTCCTTGAGTACCTAAGTGCATTATCTGTGGCTCCAGTTATAAGGGCTATAAGCATTCAGAAGGGGAGAGTTTGGTATGGATAGGAACAGTTGGTAAAGATGAAAGGTTGAGGTACAGGTTTAGAAAGACACAAGTTGGGGGAGGCAGTGTAGACAGGAGGTACATCACAATCACAAGGATGGTAAAGCCTGCTGAAGAGTGGGAAGGTTTGGTGTAGGAAGTTATGGCAAAATGCTCCCCAACTTCCTACCACTTGTATTTCTGTGCCCTCTATGGTGTGACCTGCAATTTATCAAATCAAAAGGTAGAGTCTCTACTTCCCAAACCTCAAACCAAGCTGACCTTGTTACTTACTCTGGCCGATAGGAAGTGGCAATACTGACAAGTCTTCCATGTCCAAGCCTAGAACTCTAGATGCCTGTGTATTTCCTGTCTGTCTTCTCTCCTTTTCACTCTTCTGACCTTCTGCCTCTTTCATGAGAACAAGTTTGGGCAGGCCCCTGGAAGCACCAGAGATCTTGTGGAGAAGAGCTGAATAGACTGAGAGCTTCCTTCATCCTAGGCCAATGAGCACTCTGCTGACCTGCCTTCTGACTACATGGTCATGAGTGAGCTCATCCACAAAAGCAGTAATAGCTGTCTGACACAAATGGCAAGCTATTGCGTGATGAAAATGATACCTGTTTGCCAAGGAAAAAAAAATCTTTGAAACGAGCTTTTTACTTCCCTTGCAAAGCATCAAACTCTCCTATATTTTATGTCAAACTTGTTTGTTCTTTGTTTTCTTGATGGTTCACTTTTTTTTTTAAACTAGGGATTGAACCCAGGGACATTCTACCTCTAAGCTACAACCCCCAGCCCTATTTCATTAATTAATTAATTAATTAATTAATTAATTAATTAATTGTAGTATTGGGAATGGAACTCAGGCATTCTGCCTCCGGGCTACACCCGTTGACCTATTTTATTTTTATTTGAAACAGGGACTTACTACGTTGCTGCAGCTAACTTCAAACTTGTGATCCTCCTGTCTCAAACTCCCATCATACCTGGATATTTTTTATTTTTATTTTTTGAAACATGTGTCACTAAGTTGCTGAGCACCTTGCTAAGTTGCTGAGACTGGCCTCTAACGTAATCCTCCTGGATCCCAAGTACTAGGATTACAGGTATATACCACTCCACTCCAGAGGTTTTTCTTTTTAATGTTAGAATACACAGTCATCCTTAGATCTCTGTCCAGGTGTTCCCTTAGTCTCATTCAGCCACATAATTTCAATTACATCAATGTGCTGGACTCTCAATTTTATATCTTTAGCTTAGTTCTCTCTCCCAAGGCCTCCTTGATGTTTCTATGCAAAAATCTAATAAGCATCCTGAATTAATTACCCAGCCCTGAGTTCCTAATCTTCCCTCTCATTCCTGATCTACATTAGCATTTCTCATATCAGTCTATCAAGAGCTTATTGTTTCTTTGTTCCCGTATGCATAGATTCCCACATATATTGGTTTACCACTCCCTTTTTAGAAAAAAAAAATTCATTCCCCCCACCCCACCTTGGCACTTCCACCACCCCCTTAGTTTTATTCAATGCCTGTCACTCACATCCCAGACTACTATTGCCCCCTCGATCAGTCCAGCATTTCCATTCCTTAGTCTATGTGTTATAATCTATTCACAATTCAGTATTCACATGAATTCTTTAAAGAAGTGAGTCAGATCATCTCAATTTTTGGATTTGAAACCATTTTCTTGTTCCCCATTGTACTCAAAGTAAAAATCAGTGTTCCTGCTGTCATCATGTGAGCCTTCTGTGATTCATCCTCCACCTGCCCTCCCATGACCACCCTGGCCTTCTTGCTCCAGGAACCTGGCATCCTCATTTTCCTCAAGCTGGCTAAACAGAATCCTACCATAAGCCTTTGCTCAAGGTGTCCTTTCTGCCTGAAATTTTATTTCTGAACTGCATGATTCTACCTTAACACTTTGTAAACCATACATCCCTGCCAATTAAAGTCTTTACTCAGAGAAACCTAATAAAATATAGCTACAATAGAATGTTCAAAGGGCAGACTGTCAGTCTTGGTTCCTGAGGTGTTCTAATGCCTAGGACACTTCACCTGGCCATACTGGCCCTCAACAAATACCTGTTAAATAAAGAAGTGAATGCACATGTGGCCAATCTCAATGTTTTAGAAAAGAGGGGGAAACTCACAACCACAGTGAAGTCTTCCTTAATACTGGCAGAATGGCATAGTGCAGCTTCAGATTCAGACCATTTATGCTTATAACCTGGCTCTTCTACTTTGCCCCGGCCAGCGGGGGTTGGGAA